>JAVHNF010021815.1:0-10572 GCA_034783455.1 Micropsitta finschii | reverse complement strand
GCGTGTCAAGGTCCCTCCTGAAAATCCTGCACTTAGACCCAACTTTGTGGGGACAAGGAGTATTTTGTTTATTTGTTTGCAGATAAATCTGACTTTAAAAAAATAGATAAATCAGCTCAAGAGTATCAACCAAACTTGTTATTGTCCTAGAAATTTAACTGATCAGAACCAACTCACATTTGCTGAAACAGACAAAAAAAAAGTCATGAGCTTCTGTGTGACTCTTTGTGGGTCAGGATTTCAGGTAATACAACCCAGTATAAGTCCTCAAAATCAATTTACAGTAGGTGTGGATGGGAATTGGGGCTATTCTGTATTGTTCTGTGTATTGTATGACAGAGAAAAATATTAAAAGGTTTATGCCAACAGTTCTTCTAGAAAAATTGATGATAGATTTATGGTAACTCTGTATTGTGGGTGATTCTCAGTTTGTTCCTCCTTGTAGGCATCTTATGGGGCTTTCCTATACATTTAAAACTTGGCCACGTAGTATATCTGTTGCCTTGAACACCAAGTCCTCCCCTGTGTGGATCTCATTATCTATATTCCCTGGATTTAACAGCAGTGGAAGGATATTTCATTTGTCTCCTATGGTGACTGGTGTTTTTCCATATGTCCTTTCCCAGAAAGAGACTGAAAAGAATGGAAAATCAATGGGGTTTTTTTGTTTGTTTATGTGTGTGTAATGGATTTTGGAGGGGGAAGCTCAGTAGTGTTTAGTCATGGCCCTTCAGTTTTGCCCACTGGTTTCATTATCCTGGGTTCATAGCATCCAGAGTTGAGACACACATTTTGTTAGTAATGATGAAGTGAATGGACAAAGGCTGGCAAAAGTTTGGCCCATGGCACATTTCATTTCACAGATCAAGGGATCAGAGAGAGCAAGCTGAAGCTTACCATGTGTCACCAGCTCTCCTAGGACCTGCCTTGTCTTGCATACAAACATGATTTTACCAGTCTGAACACCAAATCTGAACCCATGTTTGCATATGACATCGTATGCCAGATAAGCTTAGTTCCGCAAAATCCAAAGTGGGAATAACTGGGACATAATTAAAAATCCCCGGCTGGGAAGCATTAGATAAATGGTTCTGGTTCTGGTTTTGTCCTGGGTTCAATCCATCAGGACAGGTTTCAATCCATCTCTTTTGTTAATCTTATTATTCAACGACTGCTTAGAGCCATCCCATGCCCATTTGGACTAAATACATAACCCAATTAAAACAATCCTGAGCTATTTAGACCTACAGAAGCAGACTAAATTTCAGTGCTTTCTACATCTTAGATCATTCAGACATCCAGAGCAAGAATACCTCTACCTAAGATGTGAGGATGTTTATCTCCTCACATCCCAGCCATCGTTAATAAATTGTACATATGGGTTAGGAGGTTGTCATATTTCATATACGATGCACCAGTTCCAGCCAATTTCCTTAGTAAGCCAGCACCTAAAGAAACTACTGGATACTGAAATCCCTCGGTACGGCTTTATGTCCGGTGACAGGATACAGGACTTGGGTCTGCAAATCCACTTGGGTCCCTGGGATCATGGGAATGTGCTGAAGCAATGGCAAGAAATGACAGAGGAAAGGGATGGAGTTGGAAGTATTCAGTCCATCAGCATGACAGCTTTCCTAGCAGAGCTGGAGCCTTACCAAAGGCCTGATGGCACTCTCCTGCTGTAGCAAATAATCTGCTAACTAAATAGTTCACAGTGAAAGGAAACAAGGAGAAATGAGTAGATTGAAACAATGAAATGCTTTTCTCATCAACTGTACTTAAACCCAACTGCAAGCTGATCTGCGTGTTAGGAACAGGCAAGCAAGGTCTTTCCAGAGCATTCTTACAAATTTGTGATTAAAAACAAGGAATGCTCAAGAAATTAAAGTGAGAACTTAACTAAAACAAGAGCAAGAAACTCATGGCAAACATATAGCTCAGCAAATAACTCCAACCATGTAACTTGTTCCATGGATTTTATACTGTTTAAGTTCACAAACTGTGCATGAACAGATTGCAAAATTAAAACAAGCAAACAAACAAGAAAACATTTATTCATTTTGGGGATAACTAATTACAATATGTTTTGAGTTAGAGATAATTCTTGGTCTACATCAGGCAGGATGATGTGATTGTCATAATTTGTGCAGTGTAACTTTATCACACAAGTCAGATGGCTCTGTAGGGCTTAAAACCAGCACAATTCATCTCAATGATGAATGGAAGGCTTTCATGTCTCAAAGACAGTGGAGGACCTATGGAGCTCGAGAAGGTGCAGAGAAAGACAACTGAAGTCAAGGGGATGGAGCAGCTGCCTTACAAGGAGGGATGGGAAAGTCTGGGACTCTTCTGTTGGAGAAAAGGCAGATAAGAAAGTATATTACTGAGGTCTACCAGCTCCCAGAGATGGTGGGTAAGGTCAAAGTTATCCACTCACCCCTCAACATTATAACCAGTGCAGCACCCCAACAGCACCAGCTGCTTCTTGGGGGGATCCCCAAGCTGATGCACTGCTGCCAAGGGAGCTTTGTCTGGGGACACAACTGAAGGGAAGGCAAGCGGGACTCATAGATAAAATAGAGGTCATGGCCAGAAGGTGGTGGAAAAAGGTGTGCAAGTAGATAACTAATCCAAGCATTCAGGCATCTTTATGTCCTTAATCCATTTGGTGTGGGGATAACGAACCTGTAAACAAAATAAGCCCTAGTTGTATAAATTTCCACAGTTGTGTAAGAATATGCAAGTGACACCAAATCTATGAGATTTGCCCACCTTATTTTGGTTTGAGCAGTTCAGGTCAGATCCCACATACTTGCTCATGTCCTTGGACTAGTACATGGATTCCTTGTTAGTCAGGCAGGAGCTGGGCTTCCCAACATCAGAAATGCTATGAATAGTGGTAGAATAAATAATACTCTACTCCTCTCATTAGTAGAATGAAAGAAAGCCAAAGAAACTCGAAAGGGCTGTAAATCTGATTTAACTGATGCATGAACAAAGGCTCCACTATAGGACATTCTTGTGCCCATCACTTTGGTCAGGAGCAGACATCTGTCTGCAAGGGCAAGGAGTTCATTAATCAGCATGCAGCCATCTATGCTGTGTTTTATCTTCTCAGTTTGCTTTCCTGCTTTCCTGACGTAGCTTTAAATTCCTCACAGCACTGATGAAGGCACTTCTTTTCCTCACACATGGCTTCTCCCTTTGCCCTTTCCCACTCTGAATATGCATTTGAACCTGCAGACACAGATCTCCAAACTTAGCTTTTTTAGTTTCTTTTATTATCTTTTTGTCCTTTTACACCTGCAAATGTCTGTGGGTGTGATTTTCTGTCACCAGTTACACAGGAATACAATTTGTGCCTCTCAGAGGGCTTATAAAACTGCAGGCACTGCTTCTTTCATACCCAGCACTGTAAAACAAAATGCACCTGCAATTATGTACACGTGGGTGCAAATTATAAGGATAATGCTTAGACAAGATCGGGACTTTTCCACTGAGGTGGCTTTTTGCTAGGATACAAAAGGAATAAAACTTGTCCACCTGAGCTGAGGGGGTTTTGTGGGAATGTTTCACACCAGTTTTAACAACGACAGCATTTCAGGGAAAACCCATACAACTTGATAATCACCTTGTCCAACCTCAGCATAGCAAGAACTCAGCACATAGAGCACTAAAGGGTGCCAAAGTCTAATCTTGCTTTGCCTAATTCAGATTGAGTAATTGATTCTGGGGTCTTACATCTCCAGTGCATGCCCTGCCTGTGAGGCTACCAATGACCCTTCTCAATGTCATTGGCTCAAGTTGTCTCACCTAAGCTATTGACTCAGCTCTTGGAAGTCTGTCTGACTGCCTCAGCATTCACAGGACTTGTTAAGTCTGAGGGTCACAGATGGGTTTTCATTGAGACAGAGCTAAACCCCAGCCTTTCTAACAAGCTATGAATGGCTGACGTTCCAGGTGATCGTGTCCCTCCAAGCATTGGCTTGGGCTTTGAAGGGTTCACAATGAGCAAAGAAGCTCCCAATAGTCCCTACAGCTTGTGCTAAAACCATATTATCTTCAGGCAAAGCCCAGAAACCTGATTTCAGAACAAATCCTTTAGACTGAAAATGGTATAAAACCTTTCGAACCCTAAACACATTATGCATCACTCCATGCATCTCATCTTGAGGCAGAGCAAAAGATAGCTTTGCTGGTGTTGGTTCCTTAAAATGTCTGTTAATAACTATAAATAGCCTTGAAATTCAAGCAGGGTTAGTCCAGGCAGGTCTAAGTACTCCAGGAGTATGCTGTGGGCTGTATCTGACTCCTTTTTTATAGTAAGAGGATACACACATGCATCTTTCTCCATGTGTGGAAACAGTGCTCATATTTTACAGTCCATTTCCCTCTTCTTAGAAGACTGTAATCACATGAGAAGAAACCAGCCTCCAACAATTAGCCCTGGCCAGCTGTAGCTGAAGGAAATGTGGTAGCAAAGCCATAGGGAGAGGTACTCTGGGGTCCTGTTTCCCTTTCCATGTTGCAGCACAGCCAAGGTGTGGAGATGAGGCTAAGGAAGGGAGTGAGACATGTCTCTGACCAAGTGTTGCTGGTGCAGGTCCTTCATCATGGATATCCTCCCTTAGATTCAAGAGTGTTACTCCACAGGAGGAATTATCCCCACTGAAGCTGCAGACTGGTCATAGAATCATAGAATAGGTCCTGACCTATTTGTAAATACGGTGATGGAAAACTGGTGAAAAGAATGAGGAGTTTGGGAGGACTTCTTTTATGGTAAGAGCCTCTTACTTCTAAAGAACTAATCTGAACAGGATGAATCTTCACTTGGGCACTGCTGAGTCCTCTGAGCTTCATTGTTCAATAACAGATTATATTTCTCCTCCAGCCTTGACGATAAAGAACAGCAGTAAATTGAAGCTCTGTCTCATCCTGCTTCATTAGAACATAATGAGGCAAAATTACAGGGTTTGCTGGCACTGCTCAGCAATTCAACACGGTGATCATCCTCAAAGCCAGCGAAGAAAGAGGGCTACCAGCCCTTTCTGCAGTGCCTGGTGCTGGCTCAGGGTCCATGCAGAAGATCCACGAAGGCTTTTCTAAGGGGTCTGCCATCGTGATAGCATTTGGCACACTAAAATAAATCAGAAAGAGCCCAAAAGGGACCAGGGGCAAACAGGGCAGATGTAGCAGCTGAAAGACACTGGAGCAGAGCTGGCTCCGGCATTGCCATTCCTAAGGGCTGGAAGCGGCGTTAATGGGCCCCATGTGCTACAGGAATGCAAAGCTCTGCGTGGGCCGGGAGATTTATGCTCTTGACATTGGGGGGGACTTCCTGACTAAGAGTTAATTGCTTTGGACTGTGAGTGTCTCTGCTCTGAATTACTGCAACTTTATTAAACAGCAAATCTAAGGGAGCAGCAAAGCCAAAGGCGGGCGGCAGTCCTGTGTAGGATGCCACTGGTTTAACCTCACATTTCTGAGGATGTAGAGCATGCAGTACTTTTGTTTAATGAAGCTCATGTTTAGTTGTCATTTAACTGTTATGAAAAGATGAGACTGGTCTCATTATGGTTTTTTTCTAGTTCATGTCTTCAAGAAAGGCCAATAGTGAAGGTATGTGGAAGAACACAGGAGCAGAGCAATGCTATAGTGCTTTACCAGTCCTCAACAAGCTGTGGCATGTGCTGAGCCACAGATGGTCTCTTTGTATTTTAGTAACCTTAAGTAATTTCAGTGATATTTATGAATTTGTCCATTAATGAACTCATGTAAACTGCTGGCAGCCCAAACGTCCCACAGCTCAAACAAATGTTGTGTGAAGAACCGTCTCCTTTTGTTTGTTTCGTACTTGCCATTTGCCAATCACTATAGTTTCTACATGGTATTTAGGTGGTTGTGTGGGTTGTAGTGTAGTTTAATTTGCAGAACTGTATACTTGAGACCAACAGAGTAATATACTTGAAACCAGACTCAAGAGACTAGAGGCTAGAGATCCAACTGATCCATTTTTGTTCACCTCTGACTGCTGACCATCAAACCTGAAGTTGAGCTCCACATGGGGAAAGAATCAAAGTGTTTGAAGGATCTGCTTGAGATGAGATCATCTGAAGACATAGACATTCAGTTATAAGCTCACTGGTCCATGAACTTTGCTTTGATCTGTGTAACCTATTGAGCCACTCAACAAAGTTTTGGATGCACAGTGAGAGGAAATGAAAGCAGATAGAGGCACATACTGCAAAAGGAGAGAGAAACAGCTCTGTGGGAGGGAAAATGAGTGGCTCTGAAAAGATCTGGAGGAGGCACATGCACAGGGGTACAGTAATAGATGGAAATGTCAATGGGATGGAGGGGAAAAAAAAGAATCAACATTCAGTGATTTAGTTCTGTGCTCAGTCTGAAATGGTTTGGTTTGAATGTGTACACGGAATAAAGAAAATCACAGATGACAAGAATGACAAAAGCTGAGAAGAACAAGGTCCCTTTTGTCAGGATCCCCCTTGTGCCACCACATGGTTAACAGAACATTTTTTCCACAGCCCCTTATTAACGCAGAGTTGTCAGGCTACACTGGGAACCTTGAACACTCCTAAATCATCCCTGTGGTTCCCTGAGCATCCAAACAAGACAGAAATACACTCAGTTAACTTATTTAGGAAGGCCTTCTCCCCTTTCCTGTACTGCTCACATTCCAGTGTATTGCTGACATCATTTAAAGTATTACTGGCAAATAATATTGCTTTGTGCATTATAAATAGAAATTGGGCAGCAAATGCAATTAAATGTGGACAGAAAGGCACAAATTCCTGAGCAGAACAGCCTGTGTGTCTGACAGGAAATAGAAAAACTTTGTTAAGTTTGCCTGTGAGCAGCCTAATTGAATCTTGGATTTATTTTCATGATTCTTTATAGATGCGGTATTATATGTCTGCAAAATGTAACAGCTCCTGAATCCAAAACCAAACCCACCAATATATGAAGTTTCCAGGGTATCTCAAAGGGTTTAAAACTTCATTTGAATTCTGCTTTTCCAGTGCAACAGATAATAGCAATCAGGAGGTTAAAAACTATACACATCAGGGTTATATGGGCAAAAAGTAACAGCAGGTATCTGTGAAGCACAGGTTAGTGACAAAACCTCAATTTGGTTAGAAATGCCCTTCATCTGTAAGAAACATTGTGGTGATGGACTATTCTTCATTCACTATAGCCTGTTTGATGAGATCCACCGGTCTAGTCAAGTCAAGCGAATCTGGCAGCGGGCTGGCCAACTTGGTGGGGTGGGCTTTAAACTGAAGGACTTGTGGGGACTGGGTCCAAAGTTGCAACAGTCAAGTCATTGCAACCAACTGGGGAATAGGCAAGGCCAAGCAAAGGAGGGACAAATGTTCCTTAGCTGCTTCCCAAGCTGAAAAACAGAAGATCAACCACCTCAAGTGTACACCAACACATGCAGAACAAACAGGAGGGACTGGAGCTCCATGCCCAGTCAGAAAGTTGTAGTATCATAGGAATAACTGAAACATGTTAGGATAACTCGTGTGACTGGAGGATCACAAGGGATGGCTATAGGCTGTTTTTTAATGACAGGAAGGGAAGAAAAGGAGGAGGAGATATGCTCCATGTTAAGGAGAACCTTGAATGTACAGAAGTCAATTGCGGTGATTGTGGAAGCTCTACTGAATGCCTTTGGGTCAAGATCAGCAGGGTCATCTCCAAGGGGGATCTTACAATAGGCATCTGATACCAACCTCCAAACCAAGACTACAAGGCCAATGAAGCAATATTTGGGTCACGTAAGCAAGCTTCAGGTCAACAGAACCTGGTTCTATGGGTGACTTCAATTGTCCAGACATTTGTTGGAAGAACAATACAACAGCTCACATGTCATCCATCAAGTTCCTGGAATGTGCAGAGGACCATTTCCTCATACAAATGTTAGGTGTACCAACCAGGAATGAGGTACTGCTGGACTTGCTACCCACAGGACAAGAAAACCTGTTTTGTAATATCTCAGTGATAGGCTTGGCTGCAGTTATCACAACAGTGTTGAGTTTGGGATCCTGATGAGCATGCTGAAAGTTAGTACTATGACTTTAGAAGAGCAAACTTCAGCTTGCTCAGAACTCAGTTGGGAGGGATTCTGTTAGAAACTTCCATGGAGGGTAAAGGAGCTAACAAGCGCCAGAATCCCCTTTAAGGCTAAGGGAAGCAGGTGAAGCAAGAAACGCCCCTGGCTTAACTGCAACCTTCTGAATCTGCTTAAAACCAAAAGAGAAGAGTACCAGAGATGGAAATGTGATAGAGCAACTGTTGAGAAACACAAGGGCATTGCCAGGGCTTGCAGAAGATCAGTTATGTGCATATTGAAGTGAAATTGTCCAGAGATATCAGAAACTACAGGAAAATGTTCTTCAGGTACATAAACAACAAGCAGAAACAGAAGGAAAATATTGTCCCACTGTTAAACATGAAAGGTGAATCAGTCACCAACAATGCTGACAAGGCAGAGGTTCTCACCACTTTCTTCACTTCTGTCTATACAGGCACTGTTGGGCCCCAGGCCTTCAGAACAAAAGTACAGGTTGATGTAGATACAGAGCCACTGTCAGTGGATGAAGAGTTGGTATGTGAACTATTACAGGAAGTTGACTCCTATGAATTGATGGCCCCTGTCAGTATCCACTTGAGGGCATTAAGAGAGCTGGATGACATTGTTGTGAGGCTGCTGTCCATAACCTTTGAGAAGTCATGAAGACTGAAGAACATCCCAGAAGGCAAATGTCACCCACATCTTGAAGAATGGCTGAAAGGAGGATCCAGGAGATTATAGTCCCATAAATCTCACCTCGATCCCTGGGAAGATTACGAAGCAAATCCTCCTGGGGGTTATCACAAATCAGATCAAGCATGTGATTAGGAAAAGCCATGATTGGGATTCACCGGAGGCAAATCATGCTTGACAAACCTGATCACCTTCTACAGCAAAGTAACCTGTGTGGTTGATGTGGGCTGAGTGGTGGACATCATCTACCTGGATGTCTCTAAGGCTTTCAATAGTTTCCCACAGCCTCCTCCTAGATAAACTGATTCATCACAGTCTAGACAAGTGGTCTGTGTGGTGCATGGGGAGCTGGCTGACCAGAAGCACCCAGAGGGTGGTGGTGAACAGCTCCTTTTCCAACTGGCAACAAGTCACTAGTGGGGTCCCCCAGGGATTGATGTTGTGCCCAATGCTGTTCAATGTCTTCATAAGTGATCTGGATGGCGGAATGAAATGTACCCTGATGAAGTTTCCAATGGTCCAAACTGACTGGGGAAGTAGACTCTTTGGAAGGGAGAGTCACCCTGCAGGATGACCTGGATAGGCTGGAGGAGTGGGGTAACAAGAACTTTACGGAGTTCAACAAAGACAAGTGTAAGATCTTGCACCTGGGAAAACACAATCCAGCACAGGCTGAGATCTACTTGGCTGGGGAACAGCTCTGTGAAATGGGGCCTGGGGGCCTGACACAAACTTAATGTGAATGAACAGTGTGCAGCTGTGGCGAAGAAATCCAACAGGATTCTGAGTTACATCAGCAAGAGCATCACCATCAGAGATAAAGAAGTCATTGTCTCACTCTGCTCAGCACGTGTCAAGCCACACCTGGGATATTGTGCTCAATTTTGGTTCCTGCTATCCCCACACTGGGGACAGGCCAGAGAGGGTCCAGAGAAGGACCACAAAAATGATCCAAGGACTAAGAAGCTGTACAAGGAAAGGTTGAGAGAGCTGGGGTTGTTCAGCCTGGAGAAAAGAAGGGTCAGGGCAGGCCTTATCACCATGTTCCGGTATATAAAGGATGGCTACAAAGAAGACAGAAACTCTGTTTTTACAAGAAGTCACATGGAAAAGGTGAGGGGTGATGGGAACATGTTACTGCTTGGGGAGATTCTGATGGGACACAAGCAGAAAACTTTTCACAATGACAGCAATCATCCACTGGAATAATCTCCCCAGGAAAGCGGTGTATTTCCCAACATTGGATACTTTTAAGATTCATCTGGACAGGGTGCTGGGACATCTTGTCTAGACCATGGTTTTGCCAAGAAAGGTTGGACCAGATGATCCTCGAGGTCCCTTCCGACCTGCTATTATATGATTCTATGACATTCCAATTCCTTAAACTACCCAAACCATCAACTATGCTGGCAATCTAAGATGCCCTACAGGGAGCTAGTTGGGAATCATGCCCATCTTTCAGGATTTTCTCTTGTCATCAGGTTCTGTGCTACTTGGGCATCTTCCACATAAAATATGAAGTAGATGTAAAAGTCCTCAGTGAACTTCTCTGAGTCTTCAGCTTATTTTTGTATACATTGATTTGATAATTAATTTTACGGGTTAAAACGTAAACAGGGGAAGTTTAGATTGGATATAAGGAAGAAATTCTTTACTGTTAGAGTGGTGAGGCACTGGAAAGGGTTGCCCAAAGAAGTGGCAAATGCTCCATCCCTGGCAGTGTTCAAGGCCAGGTTGGACAGAGCCTTGGGTGATATGGTTTAGTGTGAGGTGTCCCTGCC
>JAVHNF010021812.1:0-13691 GCA_034783455.1 Micropsitta finschii | reverse complement strand
ATCTTTAACTACACCTGAACACAGAGAGAGAATATTATGAAGTCTCTGCTTTGTTTTAGTATAGCTGATGCATATTTGTAGGCTTTAGTTGAACTTTGTCTTTTATGTCCACCTTTATGAATGGATATGTACCCTGTGCAGGGCTGGGCCCCTGTCTGCAGTCTGTCATTCTGCTCTTCTTCCTATCTGAAAATACAGAGTGATTATCTAAAGGGGTGCAAAGACTTGTTCTTAATTGTTTTGGCTTCGCTGTGCATTGTATCCTAGATTCCATATAAAAAAATCATCAAATTACTTTCTAGAATAATAGAATACATTCTGAGTTATGTATTATTATAAGAAAAAAAAATGACTATGATTTTTTTTAAAAAAGCCAGATCTTTCCCTGGTTTCACTTGGCTTAGAATTTACCCCACTAGATGTTCAAGAGGTGGGGTGAGCTGAGCAGGCTATCAGGACCCAGGGTAACTTCTGCTAGTGCTCTGCCCATTAACCTGAGGAAGGAGGTCAGAGTCCTCTGCTTCCTACCTAATCCTGCAACTGCAGTCTGAGCCCACTTTGCAGGCTTGGCAGAAATGAGTATGGACCAGTTGATACAAGGATGTGTTAATTCAAACTGTCATTGATTATGGGGTAGAGTTAGACAGACAGACAAGGGCAGTAACCTCTTGGATTTGCCCATCACAATTCAGCAGAGCTCATCTAATGAGCTCGCTTCATCAATGTAGACAAATTAATTCAGCTCCCTGAGCTAAAGGAGATGGTGCAACTCAGCCCAGTTCCCCTGGAGCTGATGGTGTCCTTTGCCTTCAGTAGCTCAGGAGACAGTACTGCCCCCAGGTACTGTCACCATCCTCAGGATAAGATTCATCACTAATGTAGAGTACTCTGGAGACTGGATAACTGGGTGGCTATTAAGAATTTTGGTTAAAGTATTAGGAAACTGATAAAACTGAGTAGAGAAGTGGGGCTTGTCTGAAAATGATACACTGCACCTAGCACCAATCAAACCTGGTGAATGCTTTCTGCTTTAGACATCTGTTTCCATGATCTTTGTAGAATAATGTTTAAGCTAACTGTGGTAATGGCTTGGAGACACCAAGGAGCCTGGGACAAGTGCACATTTTTACAGATATATTCCTATTTGTAAATGTAACAAAATATTTTGCCCTGTAATTTTGTGTAATTGTTTTTCCAAATGTTTACTCTCCAATAAGTATGAACCAGTTATGATCACAGTACAACACAAACATGCAGTTTGCTTCTGTGGGTTTTTCCTTTGGAAACCAGCAAACTTTCCAAGTACTTCATCCTTTTGCTTCTTGGCTGACTGAGTGGCTCTTCAGGTGGCAATGTAAGCGTCCAGATGCACAGTGTAATTATTCTGAAAACCTCAGCAGTGAGGACAGTGGTTTGACTGACTGACACTTTTATAGGTAAGGACCATCTGAGGAGCTGATTTATATGAAGTGTAAATGTTGTAGTGTTACAGCCTTGTCACCCTATAATTACAAGCTCTCCTGTTTTACGGTGTCTCTTAACTGCATGTTTCTCTCAGCTTTGCTGTTCTTAGATATGCAAGTATCAGGCTGATGTGGCAGCAGCATCCACCTCTATTTTTGGTATTTTTTTCATTTAGTTGTAACTTTTGTTCACATGAGGCATACCACTTTGTGTAGCAGATCCAACTAGTATTCCAACTAGTTATATTCAATGTGCTAAAATTATTGCTGCTATACAATACGAATTGCTAATTAGGTTTCTTGATACAAATACTTTAATGGAGTGGCACCTGGCATATCAAACATCCTTATTCTGGATGTTCAGGTGTGTGTGGAGTTGTGGAAGGGTCCATGGGCTGCCTTGCCTGCTGTGGGCTGAGTGACAAGCACTTTTCTGCACAGTTGGCCTCAAATGTGTGTGCATAGCTTACCATAAATGGGGACTGTATTCATGCATCCAGCTGAATCTTAGGAGAAAATCAAGACTCATTTACTGATCAGCCTTTCTAGTTTGTAAAGGAATGGTTTGCAGTTGCTAAATGTGAGAGGGAAAACAGGCAGCACATGTAACATGTTTGCAGCTGAGGGGTCTATTCAGTCCCTGGTAGCTTTGATGGATATAAATCAACCTGGTTGATGTTTTCTTGGCTGGATATTTGCTGCACTTGCATATTCCCATTTTTAGGAGTATTCAATAAAGATATTTCAACCATTACCATGAATTTGGTCGATACTACAACTTGGTCTGTGTTAATAAGTATGTCTTTGTGAAATGGTTTCCTGTGTACTCTGGAAGAGAGATTGGAATCTGGCAGCTAAATGTCACCTCTATCAAAAGTGTGCTTTTGTGCTCTCTCAAAAACACATCTGGATTTGGTTTCTGAAAAAAAACAAACCTCAGTTCACATAATGCTTGCTAGTTTGGTGGGTGACTTGCTGATCACACATTATTTCATGATCTGACTAGGGAAATAATATTTCTGGAACAGAAAATGATGAACTTAAGCATGCTTAAATCATAAGATATTGTTATATGTCCCAAGAGGGGTGAGCTAAGCTAAAAGTGCCTTAGTACTTCAGTTCCTGGCTTCTATGCTATTAGCATACTTCTTTGTACTTTGGTTCTTGCCTTCTATGTTGTTAGCCTTCCCTTTAATACGATAGAGATATTGTTGCATACTGTACCTGAGTGACGGAGCCAGTTTTTTTGCTAAGCCTTCTGTGTAGAACTTGAGTAGGAAAAAATAGAAAAGGCTTTTTTATTTCCACTCTGCATCCTGATAATGGGTAGCAGAGGTACAGGACTTGAGGAGGGGAAGCACCACTGCAGCTCTGTGGGACCTCAGCAAATTCATTCTGCATCCAGAATCAATTGGAGAGTTTTTGCCGAGGGCATCATAGGATGCTAAGACTTTTTGGATGCATGTTATTTGCTTAAAAAACCCCAAACTATAAAACTGAGTTCTTTAAAAATTTCTGTGTAAATACCTTGTGCTTTATATTCCTGTGCTAAACCATTAGTTTGTTAATTTTGCCTATAACATCCAACCTGTCTGAAATAAGTAATAAAGTTCCACTTGCCTGACAGAGCACATATTTAGTCTTGAAATACCATAGCAGTGTTTCAAATTGGCTCTGGTCTGGGATTTCTTTCATTACTCCCTCTCTTCCTCCCCCCAGCAAAACCTTCAAATTTTTCTTTTTACAGAAATAATATCAATTTTCTGGCTATTTCTGGTACTTGCCTCTCAGCTCCCATTCTCTGCCCCCTGACAGGGTGATTTCTCTGATTTTCCTGCTGCCTTTGATTCGCCTATTGTTCCAGCTTCCTGCAAGGCAGGAGACATTCAATAGATAGTATTCTGGGAGGCATGAATTTCAAGCAGTTTTTCTTGAGTTATGTGCTTGAGGTTGCATTGCATAGGAAAAGTATGTGGTATAAAGGTATTGCTTCAGTCATCCTTGCCTCATGTAGGCAGATTTTTACCCTGTGACATCTCCGAATTGGTAGGATGTGAATCATGGGTCTTTTACATGAAAGGCAAATGATGAGTTTGGTCCAGGACAGCTCACTAAGGAACTTTGCTATCACTGCCTTAGCCTTTTTTTGCTCAGTTTTTCTTTCCCCTCTTTGCTGCTGTGCAGTGTGATGGGAATAAAGCAGAAGTCGCTTTGAGGGCTGAGCTCTGTGAGCAGCAGTGGCTGATGTCTGAGTGAACGAGTGCTGAATGGTCTTGCAGACTATCCTGTCTCTGGAAACGACTACTTTAAATAACCAGATGTTATTCTGAGAGACCGTGAACTTCCCTCCCACAACTGATAAGGACACCACAGGGGTTAGCATGCACTCAGCAACTCAGAATCAGTCACTTGTCTCAGGACAGCGTGATAAGCAGCACAAACTTCTTTATAATCAGTAGCTGCATCTCTTTTACTTAACCATGGTTTTATGACAATTAGCCCTTTCAGTCTACTGCTTAGTTTAAACACTAGACTAATTTCCAGTTTAAAGCACTATTCAAAATCCATTTTACAATTAAATCTTTGGATACTTCTGTGTATAAAATAATACTGAGAGTTATAGCAGGCTTCTTCTAGGGATTAATGTTATTGCTGGTAAATGTCAGGCATACAGCAATATTACAACCTACTTGCTTTCTTCAGACATGTGTGCTATTGATTGTTTCATTGATGACTGATTCCTAGCAGAGTTTCATTATACTGCACAATGGAGGGTTGTTTGTGTTTTGTTGGGCATGTTTAACCTGTGATTGCCCTATGACAAACAGCAGAAAAAATTACTTTGAAAAGGAAAAATCAGGAACTCCTGAAATTATTTGCCACTCTTCAAAAGAGTCTAAAGGACATCTGTGTGTCACTCTGGTATGGCCTTGCTGTGCTGCATTTGGTTAAAGGTGGGATAAACTGGCAAGATTTCATTTGTAACTGCTTTTAATAAATTGAAGAATTCAAAAGTAGTAGATAACATCAGAAACTGCTACTAGTGTGCTACTGAGCCTGTTCTCTCTGTTCAGTTTGCCTGGCCACTGGCCCAATCCAAAGTGTTATCATCTATCAGTTTCTATGAGCATTCTGCACTGGGCAGCTCTCTCTGCACCTGTGTGTTCCTTAGGATCAACTGCCTGCTCTCAGTACAAAGCAAATAAGGTCTTCTGGAATCACTGTACACTTCTCAATAGCCTCCAGATGTAAAACTGGCTATGGATGGAAAAGCTTATACTGTTTGTGCCTGTCTCTTTCTCCCAGCTGCTTGGAAGTTACTGGATAGAGTCATGTCTCTGACTGTTAGGGACTTGGTAGAGTTGCAGATCTCATTGTAAGTGAAGGTAAGTACAGCAAATTGACTTGAACATAGTCATATAAACCTTTACACTTACATTTTCTTCTAAACAGCTCTTATAATTCTTACAGCAAGACAGCTCAGAAGTCTTTCACTTCAGTAAGTTAAAAATATCAGTCTGTCAGTATCTGACTTTTCACTTAAGTGGTGTTACAATGTCAGCAGAGTAGTTCTTAGAGAATTTCTCTTTACAGCACTCCAGCCTCTCATCTTGAAGTGACATTATTGACCACTGAGCAAGAAATTCATCAATATAAGTAGGCACCATTTTCTGAAAAGATTGTACCTACTCTTACCTTGAGAACTTTTAATCATTCATCTCCCACATTCAAACTTGCTATCACTTAATTAATCTTCCCAGTTTCACTGAAACCTCAATGGTTCCTGAGTAAATGCTTAAATAATAAGGGCAGCTTTGATGTTTGAAGACTGTAATAGGAGAAGGCAGGCAATGCTACTGCCTTCAGAAAATATTTGAGAGGTCCCTCTCCTGCGGCTGGGACTGCAGCATTATGCAGCAATCCCAAGGGGCTACTGCTGTACTGCAATAGGAGAAGCCAGCCCTGATGTAACCGTGCTGCTCTGTGGGGAAAATGGGAGCAGCAATAGTTTAATTATCCCCTTGAGTCATAATTGAGAGGAATAGCTGCTGTTATTAATGAGGACAGCAGTGCACAAGAGGAGGAATGTTGCTGGCTTGTTCCCTCCCCTCTTTCCTCCTCTTGTTCTTGATCTTTTGAATTTGTAATGGAGCAACAGAATAATAGCATCTCCTGCTTTGCGTTTTATTTGTTTTCATATTTGTTGCTCTATTTGTGATTATAGTTGTGGGTTTTCAATACATTCTCATGTAGCAAAGATATGAAAAGGCTGACAGGTTGTAATGAAAGCCTGTTGTGTTTAATGCATTCACTTAAATCAGTCATACTTTGCATAGTGCTGCTGCCACCAGGCACCATTGGCAGCTTTTGAGGGGGAGGGACGGGGACATGGCAGTGTGGTGGCAGAGGCAGACATCACCCTGTGATCCTGCAGTGGTGGCAGTTCAGGGACTGTGAAGGTGAGCTTGCCCTAGGGATGAGTTCAGTGCAGGACCATGCCATCCTCTTGTCAAAGTGGGGCTGTAGCTTTCAAACCCTCTCTAGTTGAACACAGTCCTCTTGTTTGAAGGGAGCAGAGCAAAGGGTATGGATGTTTTTCCCACTGTTCTGGGAGAAATGTGGAAGTCTTCACCTCTACTCCAGAGAGTATGTTGCCTCTAGGCATAAAATTATAAAACGGTTTGGGTTGGAAAGGACTTCAAAGAACATCTAGTTCCAACCCTGACATGAAGGGTTCTGTATTTGAATTTTATTGTCCCATTCATAACCTTTACTCTACTTTAACGTAGGCTATTTCCCCACCTTACTTAATACAATACATAAAATACTTTTTATTTTACACTTTTACATTTTGATGTAATAATAATTTTACTTTAAAATTGCTCCTTAAGAATCAGTGATGACTTCTCTGGAAGCAAGTTAGAGTATGACACTGTCCAGATGGGAGCTAAAGGCCTGTTTAATCAGCAACAGTGAAACAGTTGGTGGTTCCCAAAGAATTATTCTCCACTTGTTAGTGGAATGCTAATTTCTTTAATGTCATGTATAATCGTGCTCATGCTGAACTACAAATTGAGATAAATCCTTTTGTGCTCTACCGCCTTTGGATTGTTCATGCTGAACTACCAATTATCCAAGAGATTTTTTTTTTCCCTTGGATTGTACTGAAGCACAGCATCTTTTCTGGTGTGAAAATGGCAGTTTACCGTATCCCCTAGAGCACTTGGACTTCTCCTGAGGAAATGATCTTGCTAATTCCATCCTGCTTCAGAGGGCAGCTCGTAGACTCAGGTCTTCAAACCAACAAGAAGAGCTGGCAGAGGCTGCTGTAGGTTGAGCCTCTTATACCTATGCAGTCGTATCTGCCCCTCATCCCCCTCTGGGATTGTACAGCCTTAGATCTGTAGGAATTTACTGTTGCAGGAACCAGTTGCACACAAGTTGCCAGTCTGTTATTTTAATAACTCACCAACTTGGCTGGTATTTGAGGTTCACTCTTCTCAATCTCCTAAACCCTTGGGCTTCAGTCCATAATTTGAAGCACCCAATTGGTGCTTTCATGTTTGTTGCATTATTTTTCTTTGGTTAGTTTGCTCCCACAACTCGGCAATTAATATCTCCTTGGAGACTGATGTGGTTGTTTTATGTGATGCATTGTGGGTTGCCTTTGTAATTTGTCTTACCTTCAGTAGAAAAATGCCAAATCATGAAGTATAGGTAACATAAATAGTTAAATTAAATCAATGAGAACATCTAATAAAAATCAAAGAACTCACTAGAATATAAAGGAGGATGCGAGGCTTCATGAAGTCTTGCAGGGAGATTAACAGGAGGTGGGGTCAAAAAATCAACTAGGAGGCACCTAAAGGATATGGGGTTTGCTTCTGACAGGTCTCATGTCAAATATTCTTTCTTCTGGTTTCAACACAGCTGTGTACATTGTGTCGTTACAACTCGGGAGCAGAAGAGTTTTTAGCCCAACAGAAATCTCCAGGAGATGTGCACAGACCATTTTCTTGAACTTTGAGAGGTGCAGAAGTTGACCTTACAAAGTAGTTTAACAAGCCCATCTGCTGTCCAGGTCTCTTTCAGTATTGAAGTTATGCTCGGTTTGTATCTTTTGGGGATTTCCATTCATGTGGATAAAAAAAAGGCAAAGCATGTTCAATTCAAAGTATCCTCAAACTAAATTGATTTCCATAGTCGAGGTACTTGTGTGAAAATGAGCACTGCTGATACTTTTTAATAACCTTGACACAGGTTATATTCAGGCATCTTGTTTGTTATTCACAAGTAATCTGTAAACCTCTGAATATAATCCTTAAACCCTCATGAAAAAATATAAAAAGATCAGACTTCACTGAGCCTTAGAGGAAAAATTTTATTTTTTCATTTGGTTTGCTGTAGGAGTTGCATTTTTTTTTTTGTCCCACATTCTTTAATCTGCCTTGTCTGTTCCTAAATCCAAGTCTCAATTTTGAACTTTATGCCCTCATATTCATATCTGAACTCAAAAGTGCATAATCTTACCTTGTAGGCTTTCTGCACTTTGGTGTTATGATTGGGGTGCACAAAAGAAATTAAAGGCTTTGCCTACACCTAATCCCTTAATCTAACTCTTTCCTCCTCGTATTAGGGATATTGTAACCCCTTAATGGTGAGAAGTAACATCATTAATGACTATGAAATCACACATATATGGTATCACACATACAAAATCAGTGTAGTGGGAAAAGAATCAAGCTCTTTAAAGGGGTAGTGTTCTGTCTCTTTCCTTACTCTACACTTTGGATTAGTGTATTCATAGTCATCTCGTGTTTCTGTGCAGCTTGAGCTTGGCTAATAGCCAGACTCAAACTAAATCTCTTTTGGCTTTGGGAAAATGTAAAGTGAGTGTATGCATTCATTAGGAAAGAACAACCTTTCCTTGGGGAGAGATGGCCCTGGACCGTGCAGTGTTAAACGTCTGACCGGAATAGATGTGAATGTCAAGTCTCCTCCTTGGTCACCTCAAGTCAAAAGTTTAATGTGAGGTGATGCCATTTATAGGTGTTTTTTTTTTTTTTTTTTGTTTATCGAATAACTAATTTATATAGCTGTCATTATGCACATGGGCAGTATATCCTTGACATGACACTGTATATAAAAGCAGTTTTAAAGAGGAGTATTTGGAGTCCTTTGAGAGGGAGCAGCAAGGATGAAGCTATTTCACCATGGCAGGCAATCCAGAAACCAGGGCAACCAAGCACAGGTAGGGGCAGCAACCTTGCCAACAAGGGTGCAACCCCAGAGCACCAAGGCAGGCCAGCAAAATAGGTCTGGGAATATTGACAGGTTCTGTTGAGAACCCAATGATCATTAGAGAAAGGAGAGGTCCAAGGTCAGTCTGGGAAGGTCAGTTAATAGCAAAGGTTAGAGCTGAGTACAGACAGTACTGCCTATGGCAGTTTGGGTGAGGGCTAATGTAGAGACTGCTGAAGGTGATCAAGGGCTAGCAGCACACTCAGGGCAATGAAGATTTCCTTGGCTTCAAGAAGGGAAAATACCAAGGGATTTCTCATGTTCACTGAATGTACTGGTAGAAATTTTAGATCCTCTGAGAAAAACGTGTTAGTGTTTTGCTTTTTCTGTATGCTTAATCTGATGGCAACTGCATGTAAGAAAGAAGGAGTTATTAATCACCAAGCATTTGTTCAATTATATTATTTTTAATGGAGGTAAAATGTAAATATTCTGGAAATATTTACATTTTGGTTTTTACCTCAACTAAGAGAAGAAAATGCAAAAGCAAACAGGTTTTATTATGCTGCCATATGCCTTGAAAGACTGTAGTGGGTTTTTTAGCTGATGGTGGTTCTAACAGAATTTTGTGCACGTTCATGTGCATATGGCATAGTGGAAATCAAAGAGAATAATATCACATAAAAGAGCAGGGCAGGTTATTATCAAGATAGGACTAGGATGAGAAGATCTTGTAGCTATGCTCTGTAAAACAGGAGCAAATGGCCTTTGCTTTTCAACTTTCTCTGTTGCCTCATACTAATCTCTGAGTTTAGGGACATTAATGTCCATATGGGAGCTCCTCTGTGATATAGTCTTCCACAGTGGTGCTGGCTTGATGCAAGCACATGCACTGTCTGTGCTATATGCAGGAGGGAAAGAAGGGGCTGGGTTTGCCTTCTTTTTAAAAAGCTTTATGAAGAGTTATCATTTCTGGTGGGGAAGGGTGCTTTTATTCCCAGAGGAAGTGGCCCATGTGTATGTGTTAACTTGGGTGCAGTAATGGCTTCTAAAGAATTCAGTGTGACCACTTGTATGATGGAGTTTTAGTGTGACTGCATTGGTTTGCAGTCTAAAACGCTTGAGTTGTAGTTTGTTAGTTTGCTTTGCTCAGCACAGTGTTGATCTTTTGGTGGGAGATAGGAACATGACAGTGATGAGGAAGAAGAATTACCAGGTGTGCTGCCTCATACAAATTCTACTCCAGATTTTCTTCTTCAACAATTATCAGGAAAATGTTTTTTAAATACTACAGCTGATTTAATGGGTGTGAATTAAACCAGGAAGCTTCAACATATGAAGTCAGAGCTTGACCTGGTGAAGCTGCAGGAAAAAATTATTGGCAGAGGCTCCATTTAGAACCAGCTGTCAGAGGAGTATGGCCTGGAAATGTATCATCTCACTTCATGTGTTTGCCATCTGCTCCCTGTTGGGTTACGTGTTGTGTAGCAGTAATAGAGGAGCTGTGAGGAGTGTCTCCTCACCCCTGTTATGGGGTAGTGAGCTTGAATCAGTTTTGCCTTGCTTAGTTTCAAAGAGCTAATGTGTGGGACTACAGTACTGGTGCTTAAGAGAAATACTTTGTGCAATTAATTGATAAAAACATTTGACAGATAAAATTAATATATAGGATACGGTAGTCCAGTTTGAGAAAGCTTAAATACCATTTAAAGCAAGCTCTGGTTTCTGACTTCTGCAGTACAGATCAGCATCCTGGCAGCACGTGTCCTGATTTGCATCACCTTCAAGTATGGACCATCAACGCAGCATCTGTCTCCTAAAGCAAATGCTTTCTGTTGCACTTTGTACCAAGTGGGGTGGCTGTCATGTTCTTCCTAGATATTGGCGCTCTGTAAGAGTTTTCCAACTTTTCCCAGTAACCTAGTGTGAAGGCAGGCAAAATGCAGGTTAACCAGACCAGTGGGTATTGATGGGGATCATAAGAAAGATCCATCCGTTGAATAGTCATGGTTCTTTGCAAAGTTTCTAAGCCTAGAGACAGCATCTTGATGCAGTACTGGTGCTATGCTTGCTCTTATTTTTTTTTTTTGAGGCAGTTTTGAACAGTTATGGGGGCAAAATCACCATTCATCATACCTACTAGCATTCTATGCATCTCTTGTGCATGTGTTCAAGGGAAAGTTCCTTTCCATTGCTGCAGTTCCCCCTACCAGACAGTGCTTTAGTGCTTCAGAAGTGACATCATTTAACCTTCTGTCAGTTCATCTTTGTTAGCTGTAAATCCCAGGCTCTCCTTGGGGTTCTCTTGATACATTTCACGTTTTCTTGCTTTAAGCCAAATGGTGCTCTGTTCTACTAGCAAAACATCACAACATCACCTAAGTCAATAGTGTTATGCTGGTTTTTTTCTGTGTTTATATTTTTTTTTTTTTTTTTTTATGTATATCTGAAATCCTGTATAGGCAAGAGAGAGGAGGAGATGCTCTGCCTTGTGGTTCACAGCTGAATAAAAGCTGCTGCTTTGGAGCTGCAATGGCTTATTTCCAAGACATAATAAAATTGAAGGACAGAAAAGGATAGGCAGATAATACGTGTTTTAAGCATCTCTTGCAATAATTTCAACCTTTGAATCCATTTCTTTTTCTTAGCTGGACAAGGTAAAAAGTGTTTCTTTATCTTGAACACAGCTTATGAACATCCCACAGCTTTTGTCTTTAAAGAAATCACAGAGTTAAGGCCACCTGAGGTTGGTTATTTAAACATGACCATTTCAAGACCTTTAATGAAACTATTCTCCTTCAGACCCTACAGGTATTAGAGAGCTGCAGTGCAGCGCTGAGAAACTTGGTCGTATTTTTGTGATTTTTAGAAACTACTGGAAAATCTGGGGGCACAACTCTTGCTGATCTGCAGAAAGCAATCTCTGTACTTCTATACACCTGTATGCAGCAGCACTGTTCTACTACAGAAACTCCCCAAAACATCAGTTAGACCAAGTTCTACATTTACAGCAGGATATCAGGTAATAGCACAGCCTTTTGAAAAGGTACTAAGGTATCACTTTTTGCTAAGCAGTTTATAAGACCTTCTTGGAAATGCTGCTGGTTGCTAAGCTATTCCCAGACAGCAATGACAGAGCTTATAGGGTTGACTGTCCTAGTTGCTGCAAGTGTGACAGGCCTACTGCAGTCACTGAGACTAAGAAACCTTAAAAACACTCTATCTCTTTATGATGTTCCACTTATGTATTTCCTTTAGAAGAAAAACCAAACTAGGAACTCTCAGTATCCCCCCTCCCCACCTAAATAAAAACCCAACTAACCAATAAAAGCCCCCAAATGCTACCACTGAGTATAGCATTTAGAAAAGTCAAATTTCTCATGAAGTAGATCAGATTAAGATCTTTCATATAAAAAAAAAAATAAAAAAAAGAAAAAAAAAACCCAAAGAACCCCCAACAAAACAAACAACAACAACAACAACAAAAAACAACCAGAAAAATAAACCCCACCTTTTTTGTGGTTTGTTTTGTTTTCGTTTTTTTTTTTCTCGTTTTCTTTTTTAGTTCTGAACTACTTGCAATGAAGGTATTTCTAGTACCAAGCCATTATTTTTGGTGATACAGGATGGGTTTTGAACCTGTCCCATTAATGCTAAATCCACAGACTTTCTCAGCTCAAGGAGCAAAAAAGGTGTTTGCATGCTGCTATAACAATTCTTCTCTAATGTCAAGGATCTTAAAGGATGGGTAAAGACCCACATAGCACTAGCAGAGGCGTAACCAGGGAGGATGAGCTTGTTGTTACTGACGAGCCAGAAGGAATTTCTCTGAAAGCAAATCCAGCCCAGTGCTGGGCAGGCAAGGTGCTAGCTATGGGGAAGACCTTATCAAACAAGCTAACAAAACCCCAAAGGCTGTTCTGCATAGGTGTTCCTTGCTGTCATGGTGAATCTGTTGGACCTGTCACCTGGGAAGCCAAACACTCTCTGCCCCAGTAAAGTACCACTGCTCTGAGATGAATCAACACAAAGTGATTCTCCATTTTATTCCAGATCAGTTTAGTTTACACATATCTTTTATAGCTTGCATGACTGAGGAAATTTAGGTAATGGAGTTGAGAAGTGTCAATTGTTCTGTCACCTTCCTTTCTCCAAAGGGATGTCTTTGAGGTGTTTTTTATCCTTTAGAAAAGATAAGGTTCTGTCTTTTCATTATGTGCTTGATATTATGAAAGAAATTTGATGGTAACTAAATAATGGACATCATAATACACCTTGAAGGATACCAGTAACGGGTGAAATGTACATTGCGTGATCAGCTTGCAGCCAGAGATGCAGAGAAGCAAACAGCTTCAATTGGTTGCTCTAATTACATGCAAGTTAAATCATATCTTCGATACCCCTGAACAATAGCAGTGAATAACTGCTGTCCTTTTTTTCCAGTGGACTCTATAGTTGACAAAGTTTTAGTGTTATAGCCTTCATACTGAAGGGAAATCAATATCTGAAGAGAAAGTGCTGAATATATTCTATTAAAGCTGTCCTTAGCTTTGATCCAAGAAGATCCCCAATTATTAGGAAAGCCTACTATTAAAAATAATGCTTATTCTCTATAATTAAGGCTTTCATTTTCCTTATCTTAATAGGTAAAATAGATTTATTTTTATTTTTTCTCCTCCAAACCAGAACTTTGAACTTCCTGTAATTATTTAACAGTGAGAACTGGTCTTCAGCAACAGATCAGGAAATACCCTGGGACACCTAGTTAGTCCCTCAGCAATGGGTAGCTTGTGAGGAGGAAATAACATGCTGATTTGCAGTTATAATTGAGGAAAATTGCTCGAGAGGATTCTGACAGTACAGAAAATAGGCCAATTAGTTACCGAGCTCTGATCCTCCTATGATTCATGATTGCTTCTTTTAAGAGGTGTATGTATCTTGACTTATTCCATAACACAGAATTGGCTTATGGATTCCTTAATTTAA
>JAVHNF010021803.1:30305-41248 GCA_034783455.1 Micropsitta finschii | reverse complement strand
AGCTGTGTTTTGCAGCACCAGCAGCAGCAGCTTTTAGTGGGCTCCAGCCCAGTCACCCCAGCTGAGAGACCATGCAAGCACTGTGGCCAGCAACTTCAAAGCTCTGTTGTATCTCTACGTGATTTAAATTCCTTAAACAGGCAAAACCACTGGCTGCTTTTAACAAAAAAAAAAAAATCATTAGTCTGCACATTTATGTGCTTAGGTAATCAAGAAATACTGCATTATCGTTCCTTGGACATTCTGAGAAGCTTTACCTCAATAGAGCATGAAACACATTATTCACATGTCTGTCTTTAAAGCCAAATGTGTGAGAAGGGATATAGGTGAAAACGTGCTGAAGCTTACATGCCACCTAGGGACGCGGGTGACTGAACAGCTGCCTTGAAAGGCACCTAAGAAAATCTGCATTGCATGTGTGTATTCATCTGAGTTTACTGTATATGCAGCTCAGTTTACTCAGTCCATGGATTCCTCTCCCATATTGCACAGAATGAGGACAGTGCTATACATGAGACTATTGAGAAGTGAACTTAGCAAACAAATTGAAAACAAGTGAAGACATACTATTCGTCTTAAGAGCTCCATAAATCTCAGATGTGCTTAATTGGGAGTAGAATATGAGCACCACATCAACGGGTATCAACAGGGAATTCTGTAATGGTCTAAGGACTGGAGAGCCTTCCAAGTGAAACATTCACTAGGGCTTTCCAAGCAAATCAGGTTACTAAAATATTATTGAGAGAGTATTTGGAGGCAATATGAGGAAAACGTTTCTGTATAGAATTCTGTGCTTGTGTTCAGGTAATAAACAGAAAGGAAACAATGGACTGTGTTAACCACGAATCTGTGTCAAAGGCTAAAAATATTAAATAATACAATTAATGATTCCTTTGGTAAGTCTATCTGGAAAAGGAACTCTGGGCTCTGCACTATTTCACTGATTCAGCTGAGATTCAGCAGGGAGTGGACAGAAATCCTGTGGAAGTCACCCCACGGTTCAATCCCAAAGATGCACTTCAAGCCTGGGCTCCAGAACTGTGTCTGGGTCGCAGTGTGAACATGCCCTTACGGATTTTGCTGTAGCCTGTCAAACCAAGACAAACAAGTTCTGGAGTCCTGGCATTGCTATGCTAAAGATTGTTTCACAAAGCAGCGCTGTTTGCTCCAGAAGGCAAAACATCAATGAATGACAATATAGGTACCAGAGAGCTCTGCACCCCAAAATCTTATTCTCTATCATGTAAAAAGACACTGTGACCCACAACACAAGGCTTCGAATCTGTGATCATCTTACCCCATCTCTTAGTCCGTAATTAAGAACAGACTTACAAATATCTCAGGTTGGACACCCCTGTGCTTTCCTGCTGAACACAGCTTCAGCTGAAGAAGAGTTGTGTGTGAAGACAATCGTTCAATCTGAAAAGCTTATTTCCATTTCAATGCAAATTGAGTGTGAGACTTTCTGGTAACCTTGTGAAATGGTGATCACTGCATCATCTGAAGTTGGGTATGTTCTGGTAATAAGCTGTGAAATGTGATCACAGAGACATATTTCCAAATTCTAGAAGACATTTCTAAGGCATTTTTATCAGGACTAGTAATAATTCTTCCTAATTCTACAGAGCATCATACTGAAGACTTGAAATACTTTCCCTTTTCATGTGGATAAAGCTGTAGCAAAGCCAAATGTTATGCTTATTATTACTGCAAAATTATTCTTCCTTGGTTACTACCATACATATTTTAGTTTTCCAAAGTGGATTTTAGGAGTGCTGGGCTTCTCACAAATACTGTTTTTTTATTTAAGTGGAGAAATACTTCTCAGTCCTTCTTTTAAAAACAGAGTGCTTGAAAAATTGCAACGCCTATGTAGGAAGATACATAGAAAAATGCAAGATCAGGCAAGCAGGACCCTGTGAGCCTGCCGGCTTTGACAAGGAACAATAGCATCGTATTCTAGCATGCTGTAATTCAAGCATTTTTTTCCTGGCATAATTCTGCTTTCATAAGAGGCATCTTTTTCAGCACCAACGCATACAGCATCCCAAATATCATTGTCTCAGCACCGGCACACACGTAGCCATGTTGGTGGAGTTTTGTACTTTGGTCTAGAACAACTGTGTTTTCTGGGAGAGCAGCAGAAGCATTATCTGTATTCTGCTAACTGTCTATACCATTGTCACAAAAGCAGTGAAACGCTGTGGTTTATATATTACAACTTTTCATTTTCAAGAAGGGCCCACAGCCTATCAAGCACAAAGCTCAATTTCTCCCTTACTATGAAGATAAAAAGCAACCTTTAAACAAGACTCAGAGAACAGAAAGAAAAGGTTTCTTTCTGCTACATGGCTTGGACAACTGTAAAAACTAAAAAGCTGTCAAAACTAAGACAGTATCAAAGGAAAGGGGGCAGACTAGGGAAACCAACCTCCATCTGTACCTGAAGTCAGAGGAATGGAAGGCGTACAGTTATAGTGTACTAGCTCTTTCTCTCAAACAGGAGGCAGTGTGGTCTGCTACAAACAACTCAAGAGCAAGAACCAGTGTTCTTGTTTCCCAGCTTCAAAGCCCCCTGCTGAATATCTTCCTACGAAGATCTTGTCTTAATTCTCATCTCCGGAGAATTCTGGATGAAAACCAGCAGGTAAGGGCTGTGAAAAATAAGCAGTGATATCTAGGTTGTGTTGTAGAGTGTAGCATTCATTATTTCAGGAAGAAACTGTAAAGAGGACCTTTATTTGGGAACCTCTTAATAGCCATTACTGGACTTATGCCCTCCTTTGTAGCCTTTAAAGAGCATAAAATGCTCCTCCATACTACTGGGCCCAGAAATAGCCTATAACATGAGTCGAAACCCAAATGAGTCAGATAGGACCCAAAATGTAAAACTTCATTAAGAACTATCTAAGCACAAACACTTCTAGAGAAGCTCTTAAGCAGTCCCACCAAGGAGCCAATACCCTGTAACACGAAAAAGAGCAATTCCTAATGCAGTTTGGAACCCATGTATGAAGAGCTTAATATAGGCAGAGAAATCCATTAATCTCTGTTCTATAGAGGAGGCATTTTTCAAGGAGTGTTTAACCAGGTCAGAAGCAAAGCCAAACTAGTTTCATGCTAATTGAATAGACCAGTTTTGGAGCATGCTTTTATTCTGCAAAATGCACTCAAAAACTATCAGGAGCATTTCTTCTCACTATGGCAGACCGATTTTCTGGACTATGCTTTATTTTGTGTAGTTTCCTGGAAAGAGTTTCCTGGAACGTGAGATCATTTCTTCATTTCTCCCATGGGACAGCCCCACACGCAAACACACACACACACAAATAATAATGAAAAAAAAAAAAGTTTGATGTATCTCCTGGAGAAACAAAACGCTGCTCCTGGTGCATCCGTTCATGTGTGCACGTAAAGGAAATAGAACTAAGTAAACAAAGCTGTGTTCACAAGAAAAGCTGAGAGGGCGTCCTCTCCTATGTGGTGGCAAAGGAAGGACTGGAGAAAGCAGCTACGCGGTCCAGTCCCAGCATCCAGGAGGCTCACGCTGGTTACCTATTAATTCCTTTCATGCATCCCTGCCTCTGTAGCGAAACTCCTGGTGCACACCAGAGAGCCAAGTTGTTTCGTCTGTCCCAGGCAAGCCCAGATGTGGATGCAATACCACCCAGGTGCCCTCAGTGGCCGGGGGGAAGGGGAGGGGCGGGGTGGCTGCTGCCTCCTCTTATGTTTGTTTTGTTAGGTCAGCAAGAGTGGGCTTCCATGCCCCGGCTCTCCCCGCTTCCCCGTGCGGGTTTTTGCTGTGCCTTCAGTTCTCTCCCTCCTCCCCCACCCTTCCTCCTCCTCCTCCTCCTCTTCCCCACTCGCAGAGCGCCCCTCCTCCCGGGCTGCCACCCCTCCTTTTCCCCTCCTCTTGCACAGCCAGAGCCTTAAAAACTTGTTAAAAGCTCTCCCAGTGTTCCAAGGTAGAAAAAAAACTTTTACAAGGTATCAGCGCTTTTCTTTCATTAGTGGGGAAGGATGAAAAATACCAAGCAGCAGTAGACTTCTAAAGTTTAAATAGGTCTGAGTGTCTGAAGGTGCTCTTCCATTTTACTTTAACCCTCCAAAGAAGTATTCTGACCCAGTTTCACTGCTGATCAGCAAGGGTAAGTTGAAAAGTTTTGGTTTTTTATCTTCTTGTGTATCACTTTTTTTCTGAAAACACTATTTTTTTATTCTTTTATTTTTATTTTTTTTTTAAACCCCAAGCATTTTGTGTTACTGCGCTGGTGGCTGAACTTGTTTTAAAATACACATCTCTAAAAGCGTGAGTTCTCTTAAAGTGTTAAGTTCAAACTTGCAGAAGTTCTTTACTTTCTTTCGTCGTCTTTCTGTACGTTTCTTCAACTCCTACACTTTCACAACTTCTAGCCTTTTTCCACTGAAGTAGGAACTGCTGTGAAGCTGCGGCTGCGGGGCTGAGCTGCAGACTTGTTGCTGGTGTTTGGGTGAAATCCCTCCTTTCTGCCCTTCTTTCACTCAGGGTAAATGAACTCCTTTAAAGAGCTAAAAACTGGAGGTTTACCTCAGCTGCCTCGGTGGTACCGAAGTTGCATCAAAAGTCAGCTACAGGAAGACCTTGTCCTCAGTGCGCCCCATTTCTGTCCGGCACATTTTGCTTGCTTATGGAAATCCTGATTGATGCTTACTAGTTTGCGCGGAACAACGTTCTTAATTAGGTGCTTTGTTAAATGCTGCAGCTACTGCAGTGATGAGTTGCACGTGGTCTTCCTGATAGGGTTTTCCCCTCTTCTTTTAATATAGATGTGATAAAATCCAGACGTGGGTTATGGATTTTTAACTTGGTTTGTATATAGTTACTCTGTTTTAGCAACCTCGGTGAGGGATTTTAGAGAAGGAATGTGAGATAGCATGATATGCCTTACCACGCTGGCAAAGTTTGTGAAAGTCTTGGGTAGATGTAAATGAAAGTTGTCTAGAAGGAACTTGAAAGAATATCCACAATATGTGTCATAATCCCAGTATGACACATTGCCTTTATATTACCCTGAAGGCTTAAATACCAAAATGCAGAGGAAATACTGCTTGATGGCATCTGTTGGCGAACTTAGGTTTTTACGTTGCAAGACCTGCAGTGATTTTTTACAGCAGTTGTTGCTTGCTGTTAGCCAGTAGATAAAGAGCCACACGAGGAGGCAGGACAGAGCCTTCATCTGAAAGACAGACTAAGCACACACTCTATCTTATCAAGTAACACGTTCTCCTCTCAGGCAAGAATACTGTGTGCTTATGTGTGTCCTCACATTTTGCCTTGAGATAACTAGCAAGCCTCATGAAGTGGCGTATTTTGTCTGAAGAGCTCCTTTTGATTTCGTATGTGAGATTTATGACAAAAAACCCTGGTAATGGGGACATAAATGGGTTATGAACACCTTGTGCCCAACTTCTATCTGTGTGCGTGTGTATGTGCATAGGGAGCAAGTTGGAGGACTAGCGTGAAGCTTTCATCCTGCCGTTTTTAACATCTGGACGGCACACTACACTGCAGAATTTAAGCCTCAAGTCTTTGGGATGTTTACTGAAGTGTTTCCTTCAGAAACTTCAAAGCCAAACACTGGCATCGACCCATGATACGTAACAAGCATACAAATGGGAGAAGGGTGAGCAGCAGGCTGGGTTCAGGGGAGGGAAGATAAGGATTTGATTTGCGACATAAATCTGAGCGCTTATACACTCAGAAGCGCAAGAAGATTAAACAATGTAACATTATCTCAGGTCTCATATTATGCAAGCCCGAAAGATTATTTCTGTTTGTCTCTGAAATGAACGTCAGTTTAGGCCAAGGATTCCTGTGGGTATGAGGAAGGTTAGATGACATTGAGCAATCTATCTCTTTCATCAGATATGTTGCTGTCTTTACCCCAGTCTCTGGTATCTCTTCCCCATGTTACCTGCTGATTTTATCCTTAATGGAGGCACCTGGGCTGTAGTGTATGTAACAAATATGTTTCAGAAATCCAGGTTTCAAAATCCACTGGCAGGAGCATAAAGAGGGTCTTGTGACCCGCTCAGGGAATTGTTTCTTTTTTGATTCAAAGCAAACGAGGAGAGGGATGAATCTGGGCAGTAACACACAGGGTAGACCTGACTTGTACAACTAGACAATATCTAAAAAAGCGCTTACAATTGCTTTTGCAACTATGCCTTAGAATTAAACTAGGTGTAGAGGGTACAAGACAGGAGAGGCAAAGGCTGGGTAGATAGATCCACTAGCAGCTGACCACCAGCAATACTATCAGGCAGCGAAAAAACTACACAGTTGTGACACTGTAAATCCCAGTTACTGCAACCATTTAGAGCGTAATCTTTGTCCAGGGGATGAAAGAAACTGATGCTCATCCGCAGACCTACAAATGAACTACACCTTTCCAGGAGAATGTCTTGAAGACATTCACTGACACTTGTTATGTTTCAGAAAACCAGTCTTCACTGTTCCAACCCATCCAAACTGCATCAGTTGTACATCTCAGCTGCTTTCTCTGCACCACTGGTTGCTGTGCATAAATACTCAAGCTGATTGATGTTCAAGGTCCAGAATCTTCTCTTTTGTTGGCTATTTGTGTGTGGGAGTGCTTATAAAAAGGTAGGAAAAGTTGGAAAACCAAAACTTTGGCCTGTTTCCCAACTGCTTCAGCTGCGCAATCCCTTTTTAGATCCCACTCTAACCCTTACCTCTCTTCCATCAGCTAGCATGTGACCATCTATCTCTGTAGTCAGACATGGGCATGTTACCGTAGCACTGAGTTTGCATTATTCTTCCTGGAAAATATGAACCAGATGACATGATGAATACTGTCCATAAAAAATAGTTCTAGAATTTCTTAATTGCGGCTTACAAATCAAATTTCTTCTGTATGTGGTCATCCAAAACCCATGCAGATGGCTTTTTTCCCCTATCTTTACCCACACACAGTAGGACCTGGAAGAAATTCATCTTTCAGAGAGTTTACTAGGCCGGCATTAGTCTGTTTCAGAAAAAGGTTATAATGCTGTAAAGTAATAGAGCTTATGAAATACACATATTCATCATGAGCTGTATCCTTAAATTCCTGAAGTACTGAAATCAATCGATCAGGCCAACCTCTGTCGTTCAGGGGACTCTTTAAGGTGTTTGGAAGTTATAAGAGAAGTCCAGAATGCTGAAGAACTATTTTTAAAGGTTATCTGCCATCCATTTCAAACTATTTACAAAGCTAGAATACTTAAATAACTGTTTGATACAAAACCTCTTTTTATACACAGTAAATTGATACTGCAATCAGTTAATAAAAATGGTCTTTCACTGCCCTGAAAGTAAACAAGTTAGAGCCGATGAATGAATTTTCTCTACAACAAAACAGAGTACTGTGTTTCATAAAGCAATAGAATCCACTTAAGCAAAGGAGTAATATATTTGTGCCACCACGAGGCTATCTGATTAACAGCACAATGTTTTGAATTGATGTGGGGTTTTTTATCACTGGCAAAGGCCAGCATGTAACTGATCTCTTTAAAAAAAAATTGCTTTTCAAAGCTATGTATGAGTAATTCAAGCATGGAATGTTTCCTCCTGGAGTTTATATTGCCAGAGGACATAAATGAAACTTAGCACTTTTGCATGCTGAAGCAAATTAAAAAATAGGTAGTAAATTCTCAAAATACTGCAGGTGTGGGATTAAGTAGGTCAAAAGTGAAGTAAATCATGTTGCATTAGTGGACCAGAGTGGAGTGTAATTAAAAAACAAACCACACGTAACAGCCTAGAAATAACACGTCCTCTGTTTTCTTAATCAAACTTACAATCTGAAATAACATTTAGAGAGTAAAAAAAATATGTTGAGTCTGAGAAAAGTCTGTTAATGCAGTAGTTTCGAATCATCACAGACCTGACTAATAAAATCAAGAAGCTGTTACTTGGAAAAAGGCTCCTTCTGTCCACTTCTACGACATGGAGCAAATAGCTTCCCTTTAAAACAAACTTCACATGTTGTATAGTTACAGGCTGTTCTCTGTTTTAACAATCCCAGCCTGAGGAGGAACATGGTCACTCCAGCCTTTCCGGAGACTTCTGAGCTCGTGCACCGGACTCCTTCTCGGCCACCAGATCCTATAAAGACACACTCGCCTTTCCTGGGGAGGATGAAAGCTGGGGATGGCTGAACGGGTGTGTCAGATATAAACACGTTGCCTACTTCTCCTAGCAGCAGCAGCAGCTTACAGATTTAAAAGTCTGAAGGAGGCCTGACCCTTTGATGGGGCTTCATTCATGTGAAGAGCTAATTGCATGGGGAAGGGTCTGCAGGCTGCAGCAGGAAAACTTCAGAGCAAGCTGACTAAGCAGACTGAGGAAATGGCCCTGGGGTATTTTTCAGGGGTTAAAGATAATTGTCATCTCTGAGCTATAAGAGTGAGCACTTTAAACACTTGTCTCCCATTACTCTCCCAGACTCTTTCCGATGGCAGGAACGGTGTGTTTTTATTTGGCATCTATTGTTATGCTTGAGCTTGCCAGACTTACAATCATGTGTTTCCAGTGACTCACTGCTTCTTGAAAGCAGATCTCCTTGGTGCTAAAATTTCCTATTTTATGAATTATCCAGAAAGGGCTTTTTTGTATAAATGACCTTCACTAGGGAATATATCCATGATGCGATGGGGAGGAAATCATTTGGACGATATCAGAGCTATTAATACCAGGAAGGGATTACTCAGAATGCACGGAACAAATACCTATACCCAGCAGCATGTACTTTAAAAGGAAAACTTTGTGATTATTTTTACTTTTAAGTGCCCAGTGTCACATATGTGTTCATGTGGGGCAAGTTAAAAGATACGTTTGTAATGCAGTTAAGATTACCTTTCTCCAGTTGATAAAAATCCTATAGTGAATTTTGGTTTTCCTATGAAGCTAGAACATAAAGTAAACAATTCCTTTTCTGTTATCCTGTGTATTGCTAGATATCCCCAAGAAGCTGCCTGTGTCCCAGAAATGCGCACTTTAAAACTCAAGTGGAGAGAGACAATTTAAACTTGCAGTGTTCCACACTTGGAATGCAAACTGCACGCCAGGAGTTTCTTTAAAAACAGAAAGAGCTCATTTACCTTTTTTTCTTGCTAAGTCTTTTTTCCTTTCAAAACAAAGTGAAAGAATTTAAATACAAAAAGATGCAAATACAAAGCTGAAACTGATGAATCAAGCAAGCCACAGATAAAACAGGAAACCAGTTCCTCCAATTTAGTAACATGAGCCTAGCTGCGCTTCGTGTATTTACTGGTTTTGGTTCATAAAACTAGATAAAGTATGCTAACTGTGATCTCTGTGCTGCAAATACCAATGTATAAACTGTGCATAGATACCAAGGTGTTGGGTTTTTTTTCTGAAATTCAGTGTAATATAAACTTGGCATCATTAGGAGCTATACTCTTAACTGTATTACACACAAGATATGCAAGAGCTCAGTTTCACGTTGCTGTAGGAAACAGAGCACACTTCTTGCAAAGATAAAATTTTAGGTACCCGACCCTGGCGTTAATTTGGTATAACCTTTTGTATCTAGGTTATATGATGGTTTGCTTTCTTACTATTTTAAAGAGTGAACATAAAAACTACTGTGAGTGATGCAGACCGAAAGAGACAAATCTTTCATGTGTTCCTAGTATATTCAGGCTTTGCCACTCTGCAGTTCCTGCTTCACCAGTGTGTCACAGTTGTTTTCTACCTGAGGCAGGTATATATCATGGAACTGAGGCTGCCACCAAGGAAGCTGAGGCTTGTCATGGTCTTCTTGAAAACAGGAGTAAAATTAGAAGCCTGTTTTTCATTGTGCTCTGAGACATTATGTGTAACTTTCTCTTTTTCAGTTTCCCTGACTTACCATTCCACCTGCAGACTAACTAAAACTCTGGTTGCTCTTCAGATCACATAAAACACATGAATTAAAACCAAGCTGACATCACTGCTCTGTTAGCATTGGTCTGTGATTCAGTGTATCATCAGAGGTATTAAAGCTCTGTCTTAACTATCACTTTTTTTTTTCTTTGTGTCCTTCTTTAGCCAGCATCCTGTGAAGATGGGTGATTGGAGTGCCTTGGGAAAACTCCTTGATAAGGTTCAAGCCTATTCTACTGCAGGAGGGAAAGTGTGGCTGTCTGTCCTCTTTATTTTCCGAATCTTGCTCTTGGGGACAGCAGTTGAATCTGCTTGGGGAGATGAACAGTCTGCTTTCCGGTGCAACACTCAACAGCCTGGTTGTGAGAATGTCTGCTATGACAAGTCGTTCCCCATCTCCCATGTACGCTTCTGGGTTCTGCAGATCATATTTGTGTCTGTACCTACACTTTTGTACCTGGCACATGTGTTCTATGTAATGAGGAAAGAAGAGAAGCTGAACAAAAGAGAAGAAGAGCTCAAGGTGGTCCAAAATGATGGTGTGAATGTGGATATGCACCTCAAGCAAATAGAAATTAAGAAATTCAAGTATGGGATTGAAGAGCATGGCAAGGTCAAGATGCGTGGGGAACTGCTCCGTACTTACATCATCAGCATCCTGTTTAAGTCTGTCTTTGAGGTGGCTTTCTTGCTGATTCAATGGTACATTTATGGGTTTAGCCTGAATGCCATCTACACCTGTGAGCGAGATCCATGCCCACACAGAGTGGACTGTTTCCTCTCCCGTCCAACTGAGAAAACCATCTTCATTCTCTTCATGCTGGTTGTGTCCTTGGTGTCCCTTGCCCTGAACATCATTGAGCTTTTCTATGTATTCTTCAAGGGTGTCAAGGATCGTGTGAAAGGGAAAAATGACCCCTACTCTCACAGCGGTGCCATAAGCCCCTCCAAGGACTGTGGCTCCCCCAAATATGCTTACTACAATGGCTGCTCCTCCCCGACTGCCCCCTTG
>JAVHNF010021802.1:8104-20518 GCA_034783455.1 Micropsitta finschii | reverse complement strand
CTGCCCGGGGCACCACATGTCTGTGCTCTTGAGCGGACCTGGGTACAATGTCAGGTTCAGGTGGGCTCCCCGTGTGGGGCTTGAGCTGGCCAGGGCAGTGGGTTAGAACGGTGCTGCTGGAGACAAGGGGCATGCTGCACTTGGTAAATAGCATCCAAGGGTGCTGGGAGCCCGAGGGTCTGGAGGATCCGGCTTCAAGGAAGTTGCTCTGGGGTTATATCCATTTAATAACATAAATTAATGAAAACATTGTGGACCTGCTTTTGAAATGGGCATAAGCAGCCTGAAAATTCCATTCCTGTGCTGTCAAGCTGCAGGAGAGGCCACCTTGTAATGCAGCAGCCTTGAAAAGGGAGATACAGTTCTTAGAGCAGGAGGCCAGGACCTGACGGAAAGCGGCCATGTTTGGCACACGTGCCTAGAGCTGAAGCGGTAGCACCGTAACAGTTATACCTGCATCCAGTCTGGCAGTGTGGGTGGTTGTTGGTCGGTAATGCACGTGGAATGTGATACACAAGCTCTCTGCCACTCAAGTGAACTTAGTGGCATCAGCTTCCAAACTCTGCATCTCGTTTGCAGATTAGTTTCCTCTTAATTCTTGGTTTCCCTGTATCATCTTATTAGGCCTGTGTTCAGGTTACGTTTTGACTACCTTTGTATTTTCAACCACTAAAATCCTTGCCAGGAGAGACAGCTTTGCAAGACCTTTCACTGTGCTGGTGAGCAGCCATGATTTTACCAGATAGTGACTCTGGTTATTTAGCTGTTACACTCCACTGGCTCCTTTCCTAGCTCTGCTGCAAGGTGTCCTAAAAAACACATCATGTGGATGTGATCAAGACACAAATTGTGTTCTCTCATTTGGGTTCAGAAAAAATGTTTATAGCAAAGGAAAATGCATATAAACTGAACAACTCTTAAGATGGGTTAATTTGCAGCAAGTTCAAAGATTCAGAGAAAAGCGGAAACAGTGTTAATCACTGAGTCGAAAGTTCATGAAAAGTTCTTTTCTTAAAGTGTTTATTTTAATGTCCTTAAACCTGTTATGCTACCATTTGATTTTATTTTTAATATAAAATGATCAGCGTAAGATGTGTTAGGATTTTCCTGGTAGAATTGAAATCTAAAAGATGTCTTCACATCCTGGATGGAAAATAGTTAAATGCTGCTACACATGTGCTTAGTATATAAAAAAAATAAATATATATATATTTTCTATGGTACAGAAATTATGTATTTGCATGTGTGAATTACCCAGTTATTGGCCTAACTGTAAGGAAGCGCTCTATTGAGCTGACCAAAGCTCTTGTATTGAGCACCCTGTGCAGGGATGAGCCATGTAGATGTGAGTTTACTTTGTGACAGGCTCGTACCGGAGTAGTGGTCTGGTCTCGGGTCCTCATAGTAAATGGAAACATCTTGAGTGCTATCTACTGCTCACAGGCGGTATTGCCTACAAGTGCAGCGTGAAGATTTTATTTCCTCATAACGAATTGCATTATACAGCTGGGTGAAAAGACTGTTATGCAATTAGTTAGAATTATGAAGACTAAATTTGGATGAAGTGTTTAGATAAATCTTTTTTTAAATGGAAAGCTGTCCTCTATAAATTTAAGGAAAGTCGAATTTCTATAACTGGCTTTTAATGGAACAATGGTGTTTAAACTAAAATACTGTACTATCCTATTAAATACCAACAGACTTGATTTAAATGACATTAGCTTTGTCACACAAGCTATCAGAAGCTGGCCTTAAACTATGCTTTTTCCAGATTAACTATCAGTAAATATTTGTTAAGCACTTTGAAGATGAAAAGCACCGTGCACAATAAGTGATTATTGTTATTTGTATTACTTCCCAGAAAAGTGATGGTATGGTTGGTTGAGAACAGAATGTAAGGCCTGAGCTTTGTGTTTCCTTGCTTTGGCACGTTAGCATTATCTTCAGACATCATTTAAATGGGGAAGGGAAATTTTTCTGGTCTAATTTTAGGGCACAGTAGCAAATAGTTGGTTCATTTCAGGAAATAACAGTTGCATATGGCAGGAACTAATACTAATTTCTCTAGAAATGGATTCATGAGTCAGCTGTGGAAAAACTAAACTAAGAGCTCAGGGTCCTACTAAACCATCTCTGTTGCTGCAAGACAATGAAAAATATCTGATTAATAATGATCTCTGATGCTTGTGCATAAAGTTAATAGTAATTTTTATTCCTTTATCAAGGAATTTAGAAGCACAAACAAGTAAAACCTGTAGTTAGCATCAAACCCATCTGTCAGTCAACCTCAGTTTAATTCTCAAATCTCATTCCTCTGAGTTAACTTAAAACACTGACATCAACTTTCGTCTTGGTCCTAGGACTCTTCACTCTGTTTCCAAATATTAGAAATGTTGGACTGGGAACAGTAGCTCGTGTCACTCAGTCCATCTCTCTAGAGTGCAGGCAGTGAAATGTTGGTTCTTTTTGGAAACTCTTCAGGATCTGTCTTTAAATTAGCTAGTCAGGAGTGAGGGAAATCCCACGCTGCATAAGGAAGCTATTCCAAAAATTCACTCCTGGCATTTGAAAACCTTCTAACTTCTAGTTTCCAGATTTACTGTATTCGATATGTGGTTTTATGTACTCTTGTTCTTCTATAGTCACTGCTTCATCTTGGTGAGCTCCTCTTCCTCCTTCTGATAATGCGTAGCCCCAAAAATTTAGAAGGTACAGATTCCCTCTCACATTTTATTAATTATGTGAGCCAGGAGGCGCTCTCTCTCAGGCAATAGCTCTCCATTTCCTGTCTTAGTCTAGTAAAGCTTTTATTTTATCTATTCCCATTAGAATTAATCTTTTTTGAATGTGGGTACATATCCAAATTTAGATGTTAGTAGTCTTGTGGAACATCATGAATGCCTAATCTATCTCTGTTGGAAATATGTTCTCTGAAACATGGTGTTATTGTATTTCCCTTTTCAAGAATATGTAACAATTATATTTTCTCTTTATTGTTCTGGTTGTTCCAACATGTTATCCAAATCCTTCACACTACTGACTGCCTACTGTGTCTGTGTTAGCAGCACATTTCAATAGCAATGCCCTAAATTTATGCTGGAATTGCAAATTAATTTATTGAATAGTAGTGGTCCCAAGATCAGCCTTTGTTGAATTGTATTAGTTATTTCCTTCCAGACCCTGAGTGCAACCTGTTAAACCATGCATTACCCTCTTCACAACCTTTTCCTAATCACCTTCTTCAGCCTATATAATTTTTTCCCACGACATCCAGTCATATTTTGTTTGAAGGCCTACTAGATGACTCTATTTAATTTGCCTAGAAAATTAGCAACCTAATCAAAGGCAGGTAATGAAATATTCATTATCCTAGAAATAATCTGTACCTTTCTGTATTAAATAAACACACCGAAACGAGACCAAACGAAAACCAAACAAATTGATCCCATTTTCTGTTTCAAACGGAGATTGCCTTCCCACTGGAATTTTCTATCAAATTGGTTAATTAGGGTTACACACAAAGTCTTTTTCTCAGTGCAGCTAGTGTAATGGTTTTCTCTGTAGTGACTAGTCTAAACAGAGAATAATAGTCTGCTACTGCTGTTTACTACTCCTGCTTTAACTTAGGGAGTGAATCTGTGCTGTAGCACTGACAAACTTTAGTTCAGATCCTTAAAGAAGTTCATTACAAATTTAGATTTAAACCTCAGTTTTAGAAGTCTATGAGGGACTGCTGTATTATAGAATCTTAGAATAGTTAGGGTTGGAACGGACTTTAAGGTTATCTAGTTCCAACCCCCTGCCATGGGCAGGGACACCTCACAGTAAACCATGCCACCTTTAATTTGATTTTTGATCTTGAAAACTGTTTGAAAGAGAGATGAGTCACCAGTATTTACTAGCTCCTTTTGAGTTCTTAGAGTTCAAATATATTCAGAAGTTTAAAAATTCAGGCAAGTGAAGTATAGCAGTTTACTAGATCTGTGAGCAGATACAAAGGAGCATCCAGATCTAATTCTACGGACAAATACAACCTTTTGATAAAGCAAAATTTTTAGTAGATATGCTGGTGACCCTGGAAGAGGATTGGTGAGAGCAGGTCACTAATTAAAACTGAGAGGTGCCTAATAGTGGTAATCAATACATTTTTATTATTTTTATGAGTATGAATTAATAAATAAAAAGTGACATTGGCAAATCAGCAATTACCGAAGTCTGATGCCAGGCAAAATACTGAAGAAATTGATGCAACAGGACCTAGAAAGTAATTTGGTGTCTGATGTTCCTGCTTTTACAAAGACTAAACCAAACTTAACATTCCAGCAATGTTTGTTTGTTGAGGTTTTTTTATGATTACATTTATTCCCATTAATAATTTTTTATCATGAGAGGAAAAATTTACACAATTCCAGCTGTAATAATCACAAGTAATGTGTGCTGTGTGGTGTGTTTTTGCTTTACTTTAATTATGCATTTATTTATTTATTTCATTTTGTGAATCAAATGGGGTCTTTTGATGATGAGTAGTTCCTATTCAGGGAAGTGCTGCAGCCTGTATTGAAGTCCTTTTCAAGAAAGCGTTTCAGCATCTGCCCAACTTCTTTGATTTTAGTCATCTATAAACATCTTCAGCAGAGAAATTTTCTTGAACTGGAGCCATATGAGTAACTGCGTCAGATGAAGCAAGTTATGTGTTTAATATGCTGTATTCCTCAGAATATTTTTATATGTTTCTATTCCAAAATGCAGGGGATACTCTAGGCATAGATTAATTCTGATTTATGGTAGTGCTTTGCACTGGGTAGAAAGTTAAACTTGCTTAAATCCTTAATGTTTTTTATTTTAAAACCTAGATGTATTATCATTTACTAGAATAGTTAAACTTACAAAATTTATAAACTATGGCTAGACATGTCAAAACAAGAACATGGAAAAGATTTTGGAAGATATAATGAGAAAAAGTAATGAGGAAAAATCTGCTTCGAAGGAGAATGAGTTATCTATAACTGGGTAACAAGCGCTATCAAATAAAATTGGGTTTAGAAGTCATACTAGCTAGAGTTATTGCAATACTAAATATTCACATAAAGCAATCATAGCATTTAAGGGCAGAGTGTCCCTGAATTAATACTCTGAGGTGTTCTTTTTTCCCACCTTCAGAATTTTTAATACATTTTCCTCCTCATAGATGGATATAGTATTATGTCAGTTAGTTTCTTGCAAAGGAATAGTTTATCATTCTGAATGGACCCTTGCGTGAGATTCGTTTATACAGTGGCTACTCTGTTTACTTTAGCTCTAAGGTTCTAAGTTCTAATATTGTTTTCTATTTGAAGATTTTTTTTAGGGGTTTTAATTTTTTTGTGTGTTTTTCCCCTAGAATATGAATAAACCACATCAGCACACCTGTACCATGTGGATAATGTTTGATCCAGGAGACAAAAGAAGCAGATCTGCATTACGACAAAAATATTTGCTGTGTAATTCTGCTTAAAAAACTTCCAACATAATATTATGAACAAAAAAAAAATCAGCTGTGCTAAAATGATGACTGTGACTGGAGAGATTAGAATTTGTTATTGAATTCATTTAGTATTGGGGAAAAAAATGTTCAGTGAGCGCTTCCAAATCCACTTCACTTTCATTTCTAAGTCATAATCTCTTATATAAAAAGATGCAATTTTTTTGCTGTCAACTTTTGCATGAGGAGTGATAAGAAAATATCTATATAGAACATTCACAATTGCTAAGTATCAAGGTGAATTATGGCTAGTTCTAAATGAGAACACAAAAATAATACTTTTCATGGTTTTTAGGGTTTTGTCAAGTCGGGGATATAAATAGCTTAAAGAGATAATGTGCCCAAGTGAATTTTTTCAAAGATAGAGATAAACGTATCTTTGTCTTCTTTAAGAGGTCCCATGTGTTTTTTAAAAAGATGATTTTTCTGACCAAATTGGCCAAATGGGTATCTATTTATGGTTTTTCCCACCTAGGCAGTGACTTGAATCACTGATTAAGACATTGCTCTCTGGGTCTGTTTTCACATTGATTATCAGCAATTGGCAGATTGTATTACTCTTTTTTTTTTTTTTTCTTCTTTTTTTTTTGTTCTAAATCTACCCAAGGTAGACCGTAGCACATGTCCCAGTGGCCTTTGGTACCTCATGAGATAAAGTTCTTCATAAAACAGCTAGAACATGCATTACAGTATCAGAACAATTCTAGCAGATTGACAAGCTCTTTGGCTAAGTACACAGTCAGGTGGTTTTGAAAATTAACACACATCCTTTGTTTCCTTTATCATCTTCTACAATGCCAAAGCAGTTATTCACAAAACATTTTTATATCTGAGGGAAATGGAATTTTTCAAGCTTTCCTCATGTCATGCTACTTGGAAAGAATTTGTGCTTCCCTCTTCTATAAGCTTGTCATTAGACAGCTGAGGTGGAGAGTAAGCACAATTCCTTCCACTGATTTCCTATACTAGCTGCCACAGTTATGAGATCAAAGAATTGCAGCCTGTAATGTGAGCCCTGCTGTTGTTAAGTGTGATATAGGTGGTGTAGACCATTGCAGCCTGTAGTTACTCATTCCCCTGTGAGTTCAAACTTCTAAATGTATGTTCATCCTGCTTCATAAATGAAAACTGTCCTTTGACATTCAGTATAAAATTTTGTGACTTAAATAAGGTAAAAACCCCTAAACATCAAAAATCACATTTTTTTTTTTTTACTCTGAAGGTAATTGTGTACTTCAACACCTTTTTTCAGCACTGAAAACAGCATCCCTCTTTTTTTAATTTTTCCTATAGTTCCTTTCCTGTGTTGTTTTAAATATCTACTTCCTTTTTCAGGCACTATGGCCCCTGGAGCAAGCAGCATCAGCCTGCTTATTCAGAGGAGTGAATTACCTTGAAAAAGGATAGCTCAGAAGCAGGGAAAATAGACCCAAACTTCTTATTTTTGTTTAGGATCCAGATGAGAACCACTGAGGAACTTTGGATGAAGTTATGTTTTGATGCTTTGGAGAAACAACTTCTATGGATAAAAAGAGAAAGAAAGGCTGACTTTGATTTCGAGCACAGTTATTTAGAACTGGCAAAGCCTGCTGCAAAGTTGCTCAGTTTGTTCAGCATTAGAATAAATCAGAGGGCCTAAGGAATCTCACTGAAACAAGGTAGTTTATTTTGTTGCTTTTTGTTTTCCATTTGTGGGGTATTGTTTGAAAAAATCTGTGACCTCTGGAGACGAGGTGCTTGAAATTCAGACAAATGTGCGAAAAAAGAGGCCTCACTGGGAGAAACTGTTGGACACAGCCATGGGTTTACGATTGAATTTGCCATATATTCCCTTCAATGTTATTTAACTTCGCTCTGAAAAACCTGTCTCAATAAGGGCAAGCTGTCTAAAAATGGTATATTGAGACCAGCTGACTTACATAAGGACAGCAGCAGTAATTTATGAATGACCTATTAACATTTCCTATATAATGTCACACTGCAGTTTGTTCTATGTTGACCTCCGATTTTATTCTGCCATCCAGCTCAGGGGATAGTTAACTGCATGAAAATTGAAAGGCAATAGTAAATGTTACAGTACCTGTCAGAGATCTGGAACAGACTAAGACTCCCCTGTTCTAGAAAGTCTGGAAGCAACCTACAGTGGTTACAGGAGTCTAAAATTGCATCTTCTGATATCGTCAATGTCATCTCATTTGATGCTGCTGGACTGAATAGGAGACATCATCCTTCTGCTCATAGGGAGACACAGCTGTAAACCTAGTGTGACTGGAAGATGAGGAATGGAGTGTTCCTGCTGGTGACTCTGAAGAGGTTTTCTTTCACTCACAGCAGAAAGAGGCATATGTATGTCTTGTTACATTCATTTTTATCCACCAGGTCTTTGACAAAGCTATCACAGTCTCATTTTTCTTGCTTGGAGAATTCTGACAATTTTTTTGTGTTTGTAAGACTAAGTTGAAAAGACCTATGAAAGGTTTTGCCATCTTTAAAAGTTGCAGAATTAGAGCAATAAAGATTTGATAGATTAGTTTTTCTGAGAGTGGAATCAGGAGGAAGGAAAGAAAGAAAATGCCCAGGTGGATGAGAGAAGCTGGATTTCTCAAGTCGGAAGACATTCTTCAGAAGCATTACCAAATTAAAACCGCTAACAGCCTTCTTTGATCTGATGATTAGTGGAGGCAAGTACTACTACTCTAACTTTTCAATCAGCAAATATCATCAATAAAGTAATGAATTGAGGGAAATATGCTTTGTAGGATTAAATATTTCATAAAAGATATCTGGGGATTTTGTGCAGTCATGTAGTTCCCTCTTTATTCTCAGATCACATAAGGCATGTTGTAGCCAGATTGTGAATAAGTGTAGCGAGTAGAAATCTTCAGTAGTCTGCTCACTACTGAAAGGCTATGAAAAAAAGGCTACTGAAAAGCTGAACTATGTGTTCAGCTCAGCATTCATTTTAGGATCTAGGAGTCAAACCCATTAGCCCTGCTTCCAGTCATTTCAAAGCAACAGTGGACATAAGTTTAGGCATAAGTTTAGGAAAGAGTCTAATATATAGACTCCTTCAAAGTTCCTTCAGAGAGCTTTTAAATTACTAGAAATTTTTGTTTAGTTATTGTAATTTCCACATGCTTACAGCATTTGTAACAGTTTTCTAGAAGCATACACCACAGCTTATTTTCTAGGACAGCCAATATACAAGGTTAAATTTATTGATACTGGTGCTTAATGAAATGTGTTTGGCAACTGGGAGGAATGGAAAGACACTGGAACATTAAAAAAGAAAGTGAGTTGTGAGGATGCTTATGTTTGCTGTATTTGTAATTTTTCCTTCTCTTCAGAGCAGTTGGAGGGGATTTGAAACTGCTTAACTACTTTTATTACAAGCTTCTGTTAGCAGCCCTGTGTGTGAGTAGGAATCGTCCAAGTGTGAAATCGTGCCTATGGTAAATGCTCCAGTTCAGCAGCTTCTGACCCGTTGTCCTGAGGTTATTTCTTTTCAGGGATCAAGAAGAATAACTAGGAAAAACATGCCAATTGTAAGTTGGTTTACATTTACAGTGTTGGAATATTTGAACATTTTAATGGGTCTGCCAGCTGAGAAAAGGAATAAAACAATGGTTTAGCTATTCAACTTAATAAAGCAGTTACCATGTGATTATATGGTAAGATGCAGAAATTTTTTCATCTCACAAGACAGAGTGCCACATGTGAGGCTGTTATATCCATTATGCCTTTTTGTTTCTTTCTATGTTTTTCCTGCAGTGTCACATCTGGCACATGTTGCATAGGCTGGTTATATATAGCAGTCGTACCTACACTGATGCGTTCCCAGAGAGTGCAGGTTCTTATCCATGAGGACTGACAGCGGTTTATCCTGCAATTGCTCATGAGGACAGAGATCGCTAGCTAGTGCCTCTTTTCCTTCCATTTGTGACTGCCTAATGAGACTCAAAATATGATCAGTCCCTGTGTAGTATGTGTTCAGTATCAAAACAAAATCACTGTAAGGAGGAGGTCATTCAGCATTGCCACTAACAGCTTTTGATATTTCTGCATTAAAACCCAAACCAAACATTATAGGCACTGAACTCCATCTGCAGGCATAAGTGGGCTTAACTTCTTAGTACAAATGAAGAGGTTTGTTATGTACTTCCATCTGCTTTTGTGTGATCAGTGCTCCTAAACAATGAATCCTCTGCTGCTATCACCGCCGTGTCAGAGTTGAATGAGATGCAAAGAAGTTCTTTGTTAAGTATGTGTTGTTGCTCCCTGCTTCCTCACAGCAACATCATCTGACAATAAAAAGAGATGGCTCTTCATAAGATAATGTCAAGATTTTTCCGGAATAGCCTGTCAGACCTGTAACTCTCCTCCCAGCAGTTCAGCAGTCTGAGATCCAAGACCCATCTTGCACACAGTGTGCTTGTGTAACCCCAGCTTAGACTTTGGAGAAACCTGCTAAAAACCTGGTAGAAACCTGGTAGAAAGAGCTGTAAAAACCTACATGGAATAAAGCCATGCAAAACCAGGAAGGTGAAACTGCAGAGGTAAGTTTAGTGAGAAGGGCACAGTTGGCAGCTCAAGGATTCAAAAGATAAAACAAACATGGAATCCTAAGGAGAAAACAAGGAAACTGAGGGTGGCAACTCTGCAGCACTAAGGACTGGCCTGTCCCAAGGACAGATAAAGAAAAGCCTTCTCACATGATTTGCCTGGTGGGCAAATGTTGGTTGATGTCATCTCTGGGATCGTTATTCCTATCTATTATTTTTGTGTATTGAACAATAATGAGTTGGTTTGTACTTTTACGTGTTGTGTACTCTGCTTCCAGAATCTCTTTGCATGATTCCGGAAGAAGAAGTTGCCTAAAGTTACCCAAGGCGGGAGCGTTGCATACCCAAGAATTTGTCTGCAGAGAAAACCACATCAGATCATGCCTTCAGTTTGCCTGATCATGACTTACCCTTAGCTGATCGTGTGCCCACATCTTTCTTTCTCCTTTATAATTTCTACTTCTCTTTCAGGATTTGGCCAGGTTATTAAGAATTTCTTCAGACCTTTTGTACTAAAGTCTTTGAAGTTCATTTGTAGTTTCATCAGTCAGAGCTTCACTCACACATCATAGCTGGTTTCTGTCTGCCTCTTTGCAATCTAGCTTTGATTTTTGTGACTTTGCTTCATTCCCAACACATTGGTGCATACAAAGAAATAACAAAAGGGACAGATACTTTATTTGGAACTTTCCTGGCAGTGTCAGAAGTTGTTTTATAAACAGTTAAGTGAAATAGTTTCATAGGTACAGGAATTTACGTACAGACAAGGGCTGCCTAATGTAGGCAGTATTAGAAAATACACCATGGAAACCAGATGAAAATTGGAGACATTTTAGTTAACAGTAAAATTATGGAGGATTAAACAGAAGAGTGAATTATTTTCTTCTTAATGTGGAGTAGTTCTAAGCTTCTATCTATGGGAATGTTGGTTATATAGTACATGTGTGAAGTATGTGGAAACCTCCATCAACCTGCCACATAAACCCAATTTCCAACAATTTGCCAAAGTTAATGGTGGCCTGAGGCTTCTGTGTTTGTAACGGAGACTTCGTTAGAACAGCACTCACTATGGAATCTGGTTGGACTGATGAACTGAAGCCTACTTTATTGCCATAATCTTCCATTGATGGTATTTGGCACAGCTGTGGAAGCTTGCTGAAGATGTGGTACATAGTATATGTTGTTAAACTAGACAAATTAAAAGGATGGTGGAGCTAAGTGAGCAGTCCCATAAGCTCTCTTGGGTGAAAAAAGCCCTAACAAAATACCAGCTTGCCTGAGAAGAATTTCTGAGAACTTCTTTATGATATAAAACTGCTTTTGCAGAAGGTCTGAAGAAAGACTAGGAGATACAGGCACAGCACGCTGCCAGAGAGCATTTTGTTCCAGATGGGTATCCAAGACAAGACTAAATCCTTCTCAGACACTGAATCAATCACAAAAAATGGTATATGTGGTAGCTTGGAAAAGCCAAAGGCTAACAAAATAAGTTGCACATCCAGATGAACATAGCCAAAATTAAGTATCTGGATTCTTTGTATTCACACACTTACCTAGAAATTAATTCTCTTTCTGATTTGCAGACCCTATTTTTACTTTCTAATAGTGGGGGCAGGGAGTGAGAATGTGGCTTCTCATAATTTTTGATTTGTTGTTTTCTAACTGCATTTAGCTGCCAATTAACCTAAACATTTTAAACTATCTAGATCAGATATTATTAGCTGCCACTCAATGGCTGTTCTATTAGCTGAAAACAGCACAATTATCTTCTTGGCTGTGCTAGATTGTGGCTTAATTTCTTGCATGTTTCTATGTTGAGAATTACTTCCCATGCATGACTCAAACCTAAGCCAAATTTCACTTGGTAGCATAGTAGTAATGGTAGCATAGTTTATTAAAAAATAGATGTATATTGTTACATATTTTTACAAATAAATATCTCTATAGATAATCTCCCTATAAACATATATTTATCTGTGAAGAATCTTGTGTTATGCAAACTCATCTGCTCTGCTTTAAAAAATTCTATGCTACTATTAAACTTACACTGTGTTAGCTTTCTATAACACTGAATGTAATCTTTACATTTTAAACTCTACAGAACAATGTGTTCCTGAAAGCAGGTAAATTAAAACTTCAGTTCTAGTGGAGCACATCTTACAATCTTTTTGTGTTGGGATATGTTACAACAGATGTTAAACTGGTCTGTAATGTGAGGGGACAGAAAGCTGGCTTGTACCTTTAGGGACAGGTGGTGAATTCTGGCATGCCTGCTCATGCCCTATCCACAGTATTTAAATATATAATAACATTAGATCCTGATGCCTGTCT
>JAVHNF010021795.1:0-10088 GCA_034783455.1 Micropsitta finschii | reverse complement strand
GTTTGGAGTTTAAGAGCTTAAGTGCCCTGCATTTTGGGAATGTGAATCTGTGAGCAGGTTGCCGCCCCAAGCTGTCCCACTGTATCAGAGGATCTCAGATGTCCCAGGGCATAGGACCCTTGTCTTTAGGAGGTAGAATATGACCCTTACAGTTAGCTTAATAATATCTTATTGCTAATGATGACAAATTGGGTTATTATCCCGCCTGTGCTATAGAGTACCAGAGTTCCCTGGCTTCTGTTCAGCCACCACATTTCAGGTAGCTACATCTATCTGCCTCAAGAAATGATCATTATTATTCACTTAACAGAACAATTACGTTTTAAAGGTCAAGGTATCTACCTACCCATCTCATCTGTCTCTCTAACTAATCTTAAGCAGGGCATCATCAAAAGACCTTCAGTATCTGTAGCAAATACAAGCAACTTAATAACCTTTTTAAAGTGTTTAAGATATAAACCAATACGCTTACTAAAATAAAACAAATAAAGTTGCCTTGTAATTTAGCTTTCACTTTTAATATATGTCAAAAAAAAAAAAGGCTGGATCATAGCATCAGGGTTGCATATATATGGCCTGTTCTGGGGCTTCCAAGTCAAGCAGTGATTACAATCTTCTTCCCAGCTACTCTAGTGACTGTCACTACACAAGCTGCTCCTGTGTTTCTGAAACCTGGATAACACAAGCTTTGATATGTTTCTCTCATCCCATTGAGTGACCCAAAGCACTTAGCAGCGAGAAACAACATTATTTGAGAGGGTCTGTGCTAATCATCTTCATTATCTGCATTTACATATTTCAAGATCTGTAGCTACTTTCTGAGGAGCTTCAAAAAGTTAGCAAACACCCAGTGCCTGGAGATAGAAGAAGTGTGTTACTTGTCACTCAAGCAGTCACACTGCTCTTTTGCCTGCCAGGGGACAGTAATTAAACTGACAAGAGAGCTTTGGCAGCCTGTGCCAAAGCTTGTCCATTTGTCCTCACACTTTGGGGTGATGTTTTCGCTGCAACTAGGTCTCCTATCTTGCCTTCAAAAATGATATTTTAAGGGTGTGAAAGAGCTGTTGGAGAAAGTCACAGAAAACAATACACCAAGAGATGGGAGTTTATCATTTCTTGTAGGGACTCACTTTGTCAGATGACTTGCTATACTTTGCAATTACTGCAAAAATAACAACTATTTAAAGTGATTTCTTTCTCTCCTTCCTTTGCTCTCCCTATTTTCTACTACTTGTCAAAAAATATATTGCATTTTGACTACTAAAACCACACCGTGAGTCAGGAAGCAGATTAATAAGGGATGAAAAATATGCTATCTGTATGCCTTAGGTGCACTGTACTTGTGCAAGTGCTGTTAACCAAATGACAAAACTGCAGTGCTTCGTATGTTTTCACAGTGCCAATGGATGAAATCTTTGCAATATAAACCATCATTAAGGGTTATTTTTTTCTGCTTTGCTTTGTGTGTTTAAAAAGAGTTAAGCAGGATACCTGCAGTGTTATCCATAATTGCTATTAAAAAACAAGCTCCCAGTTTGGGTGCTTATGGCTTAAATGCATAGGAAGGGTTTTCAGATCCTTTGCAGTAAGCTATAGATATATTCTGATGGCTTAACTACCACAGAAATATATACTGGCTTTTGAACCCCCTTAAGAACTTAGGATGTCCCAGGGACATAGCAGGATGAGCTCAGTTTTTGGAAGAGCTCACCCCAGAACAACAGAAGAAAAAAGTTGTCTGTTGCCTTCAACGTCTCTAGTCCAAATACTGAAGCGCAGTGTTGATATGTTGGAAAATGCAGCATTATACAGAATTGCACTGGCTAAATTGAAAATCTCAAGAAGTAAATGAGTGCATGCAATGAAAATTAAATGAGATTTATATTTCAGTGTTCAGTGTCTAAGGCACTTTTAATTACATATGTAAGGAAGTGTATTCATCTAAAGTGTATTATAGCAAGTGACATGCCCCTTCTAAATTGCGTTAAAAAATTAACATGCTGATTCTCAAGCTGGTGCAAAAACTGTCAGATTCTATTGATTTCAGCAAAGCTATGACAATTTTTAGCAGCCTACTATTTACCCAAGATTTCCAGTCTCTTACTTTTCATAATAAAATAAAATCCCTTGGGTGAAATTTCAGCCCGTGCCTGGTGGACTTGGAGAACAATCCATTCCTTTCCTTTTCACATCAACATTTATGTATCTCCACCTTCCTTGTCTCCCTGCAGAGACTTTCTTTAAACTACATAAACCCACTATTTCTATGTGTTCCTTTTTTTAGGCCACTGATAATTTGTGCTGCTCTCCTCTGGAGTTTCTTCAATTAGCCCATGTCTTTCCCAAAGTGCAATGCCCAGAGCTGAAGCCAGTGCTCCAGCTGAGGCCTCCTTGATGCCAACTAGAGTGGAAGAACATGCTTATTTACACAGCCCAGTAGGGTGTTCGGCTTTTGTGTGGTGCTCTGGTGTAGTTTATCATTTTTGTTGCTTGTTCTCTCTCCAGGTCTTTTTAGTAAATCTGCTACCTTACCACTCATCCTGCATCGTGCCTTTCTGGCTGAGATTATTTCTGATGAGAAGAAGCAGGCGCCTTTCTAAGGTGATATTCCTCTCACTACTTAAGGCAGATTCATCTGTTTGGTTGCAGTTAATCCTGACCTCCAGAAATACAAAGTAGTCTGTCCAGACATGGTGTATTTAACAGGTGTATTCCTTACTCCATTACGGAGAAAAAAATCACAGAATCATAGAATCACAGATTAGAAGGGACTCAAGGGTCATCTGGTCCAACCTTTCTAGGTAAAGCATGACCTAGACTAGATGGCCCAGCACCCTGTCCAGGTGAAACTTAAAAGTCTGTAGTCCTGGGGAGACCACCACTTCAGTGGGGAGATTATTCCAATGGCTGAATGTTCTCATTGCAAAAAATTTTCCTTTTGAGTCCAGTCGGAATCTCTACAGAAAGAACTTGTGCCTATGACCCCTCATGTTTTCCATGTGACTCCTTGTAAAAAGGGAGTCTTCATCTTCTTTGTAGATGTAGAGTCACCCTTTAAATACTGGAACACAGTGATAAGGTCTCCCCTGGGTCTTCTTTTCTTAAGGCTGAACAAACTCAGTTCTCTCATCCTTTCCTCATATAACAGGCTTCTCAGTCCTTGAATCAGGGACCATCATACCAAAGCCAGCAAAACTCTTGAGATACCCCTTTGCTCTACGTCTGGATAATAACCTGGGAGAAATCCCACCAACTTCAGAGACATTCCTGACATGTAAATGAGCAACATAAATATATGCTGCCATTGCTATAAGAACCCAGGGTTGATAATACAGGGAGGATAATCCCAGTACATGGCAGGATCTCAGGAGAAGAGGATGCCTTATCAGAGTCTTGGGCAATGATCTATCAGCCTCCATAGATACGCATTCATTCAGATGCAGACAGGAGGTGGGGAAGGTACAGCGGTTTAACCTAAGGTGCATTCAAAACATGACAGGCACCCACAAACTTAATTGGTAGTGCTGATTCAGACTCCATGTCTTTCATGATTTTGCTTTGCTGGTTAGAAAATGTGCTAAAAAAAAAGCCAAACCAAAACTCATTCTCGGAGAAAAATGCAACCTCCAGTTGGGAATTACCACGGAGAAGTTACGGGATCCTGAATTAATAATGCTAGGATACTTCCTCACACAGACTTCCATAAGGATTTGCTATTTGTCTTTCAAAACATGTGCATGTCACAAATTTATGTTGTAAAAGAAGAAAGTTCCCCACCTTATGATAAAGGCAGGTGAAATCAGGAAAGCTTTAGCCCCATACTTGTTTTGCTTTCAGAAAAGATCATCGGGGCACATAAGACCTTAGAGACAACTAAATGGAGAACACCTTCTCTGAGACCCATGTCCACTTTCAATCAGCCAGGAAATACAGTTTCATTTACCAGGGCTCCACTGCTCAGCAGGATCATGAATATGATGAAAGTTTCAAACCAGTTGTGTTCGACGATTCTGTAGCAGGTTTTCCTCAGCCTCCACCAAACTTTGCCTGGAAATTTTGTGATGTCCACTGAGCAGCATGGGAAGAATCGCACACAAACTGAAAAGAAGCAAAATGCAAACAAAGCAATTGTTAAAAAAGCACATTTAATTCTTAAAGCTGCAATAAGGAGCTGCTCAACAAGATTTCTTCTAGCAATATGCTGCTGCATGGAGTCTTTCCTCCCTTGTTATTCTTACCAACCTCTATTTGCTCTGTGTTCCATTTCCTTCTCTCACTCCTCTATTAAAAAAACATTTAAAATTACTTAAAACATGCTCCAGTGATTCCTCCCAATTATTTTAATGATACAGAATATATTGGCCATGAGTGACCAGTGAACTAGGTTGATCACATTGTATTAGCTGAGCTTGGGCAGCACCCCTGATTGGACTAATGACTCTAGCAGGGTATTACCAATAATTTCCATAACCTTTTGAATGGAGGAAGGATATTTTCTTGGTACTACAATACCACTACAAACACTGATTAAAAGTGGCAATCTGATGAAAGAGAGATGACAGGTGGAGGTACTACAGTGCAGATAGGACCAACATGCTGAAGAGACTCAGAAAGCAAAAGAAGCAGCAGATTTTGATCTCTTGGACTTAAACAAGGCATTAGAGCAACTTTGGAAATGCATTCAGGCAGTTAAATCCCCTTTGATGTCAGCAGAAATTTAGATACCCAGTCCACAGCAGGTTCCCCACTGACCCTTCACAGCACTTTTAGACCTTAGTGACAAATATCATATGCATTGCCTTGTGCTGTGCAAGAACTTTTTTGAGAGGACATCCTGGTAGCCAGGACTTGTCCTTTCCCAGGCTATCCATTCAGCCTTATGTCAGGCAATTTAACTCAAATTTCACAACATTTGCTCATGAGAATGACCCTTAGAAACTACTTCATTTTCAAAAAGCAAGGGTTTTACTCTACATTTAATCCATGTATTGTACAGAAAGAGACTTAGGTAGGGAGCTTTATGAGTCCCAACATGAGAAAAAAAAAGCAAAGGCCAACCGCTTCCATAGCTGAAAGGTGGACAAGGTTATTAAATGTCTTGAAGCATACAACAACTGCTCAGAAGTGACAAGGGAGGACATCTCACTATGGTGATGTAATGCAAGTAGAAATAATATTTAGGCAAGGAAGCTCAGGAAGGAAAGAGGGTGAGTGCCAAGGTTACGCAGAGAGCAGATGCTGCTAATTCAAGGTGGCATAACTGAGGCGCTTGAACTGCATGTGATATGCGAGGAGATCAACTGCTGCTCTTGGGATGCTGGGATTCCCAAGGAGCTGGAAGTGGGGCTGTGCTGGCAGCAGGCTCTGGCAGGAGAAAGAGAGTCACTAAGTCTGCTGCAGTCCTCCTGGCATTTTCTGTAAGTTTTTATTATACTAGATCCCTGCTATGAGGTAGAAGAATTGTAGGATGTTTCATACATGAACCACTCCCTTATGTTTTCTCTTAATAAATGCCTGCATCACACAGACATGCACCAGTTCCCAGTTTACCTCTGTATTCTAGAATTCAGTTAAATCCTGGCCTCAGCTGGAATACACTATATTAATCAAACTTAGGACATAGTATTAGGTGAAGACAGAAATACAAGAACCAGCTCTCAGCCTCTTGGTAGGTCAGGAACCACTCCAAAGAAGGAGAGTATTATCCTTCTATGTACTTCAGTCCTAAACACCAAAAAATCTTGTCAAGGGAAAAAATGGATGTCATATTAGTCACTACTTTTTTGCTAAGAGTGGTACACTGCTCACATATGGTAATGTGTGTGATTTGAGTATATTTTAGGAAGTAGATATAGGAAAGAGACTTCAGGTGTGCAATACTGCATGAAAGCAGGACTCCTGAGCTAACATACCTGTATGGCTGGTCTGCTTAGAGATGCAGTATAATCCCACTAGCATGACGTGACAGAGGGGGCAATTAGTTGAATAGCCTAACAATGCTGCCAGAAAACTCTTACACCACTTTGCACCCCACAACCTGTATGGTCATTACTATCTTTTAGTTGTCTGGTCCACACTCAGTGCTGCTACGCAGATACACTGGCCACCTCACTGCCAACTCGGCTTTCGACCAGGAAGACCAAGTTTTTGACTACATAAGTGTGGATTTGTCATGTTAAGCAGAAATCCCCCTTTCTACTGGAAGTAAACATTGCTTCTAGCAGAACAAACTTTCCACAAGCCTACCTAGTTCTCATAAAGAGTTTTAATTTGGAAAAAAACCAGCCTTTTTTCTGACTTCAAACATGTGTCCAGAAACTTTCTCCTCTTTTCTCCTAAGTTACTTCCTAGATGGATAGTTGGCTTTTATTTTTTTGTCTCAGGCATATGCCTGGGCTCAGCTAGTAACACGCATGACATGCTCTGTCATGCTGTTACGGAGTAGAAATGCTCTGTAAATACCATTGGAAAAGGTTAGTATCTTCCAGGAAGTGGTTTTCCTCACTGTAAGATTGATGATAATGATGAATCATTCCCTGGAGGATTCTTCCTCTGTCTTTCCACAACACAGGGAGCCTACATGATCACCTGAGCCTAGGCACAGCTAAAATAAAGGATCACCTTCAAATTAAATACTAATGAGCAGGGCACTCTGAGTTCTGAAGTCACTTCATTTGTGATGGAAAATACTTCCAAAATAGTAAAACCAGGCTACTGTTGATTCAGCCACCTTCCATCTGATAATCTTCAAGTACAGAGAGGTATTTTTAAGGCAGAAAACCAGCTAGTGCCTCTAATATTTTTTTTTTTTTTATAATGCTCTTTGATGGCTTTCATGCAATTCCAATCTGAAAAAAAAAATTCCTAGTTACTGACAGTAATACCTTGAAAAATCCAAAATAGCTTCTCAGATGAGTCAGCCTAAAATCACAGCGCTATTAAATCCCATGCTTTTGATTGGGTCCAATTCAGAAATGTTTAGACCATATTCTGATACAATTACTAATGTCAAGTAGCACTTCTGTGAATAATCACGCTGGGTGCAATTCAGATGAAACGCTATTTTTAACTATCTATAAATCAAATAGGAAAAAAGAAAATGCAAAGACAAAAAGAAAACTGACCCCAAACAGGTCTTTTAATGAATTATTAAAGTTATTTGCAGGGCAAATTTTCTGATTTCTCTCACTGACTTTCATGCCTGTGCTTTTCTGGACTCTCATGTAATGCTGGTAGCCCACTGTTCTGGTGACCTTGACTCAAGCTTAAATGCTGAACTGGAAGCTTCAAATAACCCAGCCAAAAAAGTTTACCTGACCTTGGTCAGCATTCTAATAGGTTGTGTTTTCCATTTGTCCAGAAACTTTCCATTTCTGTGAAATCAAAATCTAAGAAACATATCAATGTCTAAGGGATGAGGTGGTGGTGGCCTGAGCAATCAAAACTCCAGATGGGTTCTATAACAAGGCGGGTGATCAGCAGAGCCCAGCTTCAGGTTTTGGAAGCTACTTTATCTACACAAAGAAGACAATTAATAAACACCTTTTAGCTCAGCAAGTGTTAAGGCAGGAATAGACCCTTTGGCATTTCTTGTAACAGCATTACTTATACTGCCTTGTCTAATAGATTTGTGCTACCCCCCTGAAATCAATGCTAGTAGGGAACTGGTTGCACAGAAGCAGCTGAACACCTTGTGATTTAGTCAGGACTTAGTTTTGCCACTGTAATTCATGTTGAGCTACACCTTTTCGAAGAGTAAACTGACTCACTTCCACCATGGCCTTTTGGGTAATAGGTAACTCAACAGAAACAAGGAACAAAGAAAAAGACCCCTCAGGAAGGGTCCACTTATTTGCTGGTAAATCAGTGATGCTGTACTGAGCTGCATCAGTGAACAGCTTGTCCAAGAACAATGTCTGTTTTCAATTTGCATTTGAACATTACATACCATTTCTCATAAACCAGAGACTTATTTACCAAGAAATCTTCCCAAATGCATCAGTATACCATGATGTTATTTTCCTCTTGTTTGTTTTTCATGACAAGAGACTTGTTCCATTCAGTCACTGTGGTGCCCTATAGCACAATCACAAACTGCATATTAACAATGTGTCCTAAAATGTGGAATCTACTGGAGGTATGTCAGAGACAGCTCTTATTTAAGAATCTGCCACAATAACAAACAAGTTACTGGGGGATGGAGAAGAGAGGGAAGAAGGAGGAATTTAATTTATGATGCATTTTGTATAAGTATTCCTTTGGTTCTGCATTCACATTTTCTAGCCTGATGCATTATAATCATGGAGTTAGATCTGATTGCATTACCTCGGTGCACTGAATAAAAAAAAAAGCCTTTGTAAATGTGGGAGCTATACTGCAAAAACTTCCTCCTGCATGCATGACAGCCAAGCCTATTGATTTCAGGCTTATGAGTAACAACTATAAATCCACTGCTTGTTCACACCAATATATACATATAAATTTACATGAAATTAGATATGTTTTGGATGGATTAGACTGCTGATTCTCCTCAATAAACTAGGAAGACCAATTAATTTCTGCTGTACTATGGTCTAGTAAGACAGGTACCTTGTGTTCAAACTGCAGTTATTTTGTTACTAGCTTTACACAAGAGTTCCTAATTGTTAGGACATTAAATTTCAATAAAAAACAATATTTTGCTTCACTTTGAATGCTGGTTACAGCACTGTTTGACACAAAGAAAAGGTAGCTTCTTCAGCATAAACTCAAGCAGGCAGGTATTCATAACATGGTTTTATATATATATATCACTGCCGAGACGGGTTTCTAATGACTGGTCTGGCTAGTTGTGTAAGCTCAAGCAAGGAAGCAAGCCTGGATGTTGTCTCTTTGTGAGACCCCAGCTGTCTTCCCAGGCTGAAGGGAACATGATCTCTGCAGACACTCTTTATTTAACCCCTTTCTTATTTTTTTGGCCCCACTGACCCACTAGCACACATGGCTGGATCTTATACTGTGCAACTCTGGGGCTAGCATGGGAGAGATCTGCCATCACCATCTCCAACATGTGGGTACCTGAGACACACATGGAGATATGAGTCTTTTCTTGTGTGCTAGAACTGGGTGCTGCTAAGAAAGCACCTGACAAAGCCACTGTCTGCCAGGTGATTTTATTCTTCCAAGGGTTGTACAAGGGTATATTTCTTGTTTATCTGCTGTTACTCTTCTCAAAACATATTCTTTTGGAGGTCACTACAGATAATGGTGTGACGCCTTGAAGCGAAGGCAGTGGGCAGCCTGTTCTACCACCAATGTCAGCCATGCTTTGAGCGAGAAGGTGGATGAGTTGATATCTAGAGGCCCTGTCCAACCTGAATTAATTTATGTCTGTACATGCAATAGGACTGCAATACTCATATGGTGTCTGAAAATTGTATACGACAAAATACTAGCATGCCCTTCCTGACGGAAAAATACACTGTGTCTCAGGTATTGCAGCTCAAAGAGATACTTTAATACTTGGGTTTGTTCTATGTTATTTTTCCGGGTTGACAATTAATATATTTTGTTGGGCTTGGATCGATTTTACTTAGGTTTTAAAAATTATCTTGTGGCGGTCCCTGTAGTTTAGTTTAGATTTGTTCAGTTTAACGGTCTATTTTTGCTCCTCTTTGCTTTTTTATTTCTAAATAGCTGCTAACTGAGGTTGGGGAGGGTATGACGCAGATCCCACCATTAATCAGAGTAACTTCACTGTGTCGCATGGCATTTTCCAGCTGCGATAATTGCTCCTACATGGTCACATGAAAAACTGGTTTTGGGCGTCCTTGGTGTCACGAGTTGCGTTCTACTGCGCATTGAGCAAGGTAGCTCATTCTCGCATGAGCATCTGACCATACTCGTTAGAAACCTTTGCCAGCGGGCTGTGTCCAGGGAATTACGCTTAAGGACTTGGTGAAAACTTTCTCCTATTAGGGTCTGGGAGAGAGGAGTGTGCTGGGGCCAGGGGGGCTCTCTGGATGGCCTTCTGTGACACACAGAAGATAATGTCCAAACAGATAGATAGCAATTTTTGATGCAGAGAACACATACCAATGGCGGTAACA
>JAVHNF010021793.1:20397-30751 GCA_034783455.1 Micropsitta finschii | reverse complement strand
TGCTCTTGCAGGGGGGTTGGACTAGATGATCTTTTGAGGTCCCTTCCAACCCTTGGGATTCTGTGATTCTGTGAACTGTCAGAGTAATGCAGGAGTACTCTATTGCATATAGACTTGTCATGTAGTTAACAGACAAAAGCACACCAACATGGCCAGTTCTGCCCTGTTTGTCTACCTCCCATAACACCATGGAGCTAACAACTTGGCCAAACACTTCTTTTTGTCCTGTTTTTAGTATTGTAAGACTTTTACCATTTTATGTCCCAATTCTCACCAGTTTTGACATGCCTTCCATCTCCCTGCAACAAGCGTTGCTTCTATTTGGCATTACTATACACTCAGATTTTACTTCTCCCACTTGTACCTGTATGGACAACAAGTAACATTTTTCCTCATTTATACATCAGGCAATGAAGTCAATACTCAGCTGGCGTGGGTTCTGACCATATGACTACCTGGCACATCTACACAACTAAGATCTCACTAGCCAATTTATTCTCTTGAAGATCATAAAAACAAGAGAAATAACTGGCCAGGATTGAAAAATGAAGACAGTGCTTACACTTCTGACCTGTCTGATATTCCTTCTCAAGTTACTGTGGAAAATTACTTCAGATGTGGAAAAGCTGGGGCTATTTTACTGCTAAAGTCATCGTTCAGTTTACTGCATTTATTGCCTTTTTCCAAATGCATTTCCTTGGTCAGTAAAAGCAGGGAGAACTGCTGGCAGCTTTCAGGCAATATGTCTGAATTCCTGTCATGTTTGACGGTGGGCTGTGGGATGGGTGAGGGCAAATCTTTTGCAAACACTGTCTGTTAACACGGGACACCAAGAGGAGTCCTGAGCTTGCATTTGGAAAAAGTCTTCACAAAAATAAAATTACATAAAGCAGGAATGGGCTAAAACTCTACGTCAGCATGCTTCAAAAGTGGGTGTCTAATGTTAGGGTCCTAAATCCTTTTTAAGACACCAAGATTAGTAGCTTGATCTTTGCTACTGGTAATCACCCAGCAGGTTCTGGGAAAGTAGTTTATTCAGGCACCTAGATGTGGCATTTAGGAACCTAATTTTTTCTCTCAAACCTGGAATCTTGGTCATGCATTCTCAACCTAGGACAAATAAGAGTGCCAGGATTTTTAGTTACTATTAGAGTTTTACTTCCAGGTCAAGCACAAAATCAGAAGGGCTTTAATTTCCTAGTTCCGTTTTAGATGCAACCCCAAATTTTACCATTGGTGTAGTGTTCTGTATGTGGAAAAGAGCAGAGCCAGTGGCAGAGTCCCAAGCACCAGAACCATTCTGGGGCTGCAGCCTTGCTTCCTTTCTCCCTTCCAGCTTCATGTGAAGTGTCAGGTCTTGTTGCATTTCCCCCATTTGCTTGCTTCCTTCCTTCCTTCTTGTTATCTATGCAAAAGCCATTCATGGAATATCTGTCTGCCTAGTCTCCAGTAGCGCTCCATGGCCTCTCCAGTAGCTTTCAGCTCATGTATTATCATTCCCACCTCCTGCAAGACAAAGGACCCTTGAAGCCCCAGGGACTTCATACACTCCATCAGCTGAAACTACCTGCCTTTTTCTGTTGAAGTAGATTTGTCTCTGCTATGTGACTGGTAAAAGGATGTCCTACAGAGAAATAGAAGATAAAAATAAAAATAAGCTATTTTAATTGCCTACTTTTAAAGAGGCTCTGTTTTCCTTGTCAAGACCCTCTGGAACACAGAAAGCATAACTCCAGGGTTCAGCTATGCTTGGAACCAAAACCTAGGCTAAATCTTAAGTGGAAGCCAAAACCAAACCAGAAGCACAAATCAAACCCGAATGTGTAACTCTATTCCTAGAAGGTCCTCATTTCAAATAAAAAATGTAATTACACTCTTGTTTTGTCAAGCCTCGCCTATCCACAAGAGCTGCAACCATTTTACTAACCCCTTTTAGAAGCTGTTTTTTATTTTAATTAGGACAGCCTTTTTATGTCCTTTTAGTTTTTCCTCAGAACACCTTGCCCTGATTTGTAATTCATTCCTTACAGAGCACGGCAGCTTTTGTCTCTGGAGTCTTCAGAGGGAATATACTACATAGTTTTCTGTCTGGACTTTTTTTAATGGCTACATTTGAATAATTTTACAAAGAGTAAGAATCTTTCTGAATTCCTTAATTGAATTTAGTGTAAGACTTGTACGTTTAAAGGAGTTAATATATGTCACCCTCTGTAGGATTGCAGTGTGGATTGTGGGATAATAGCTTTGACTGGTCTTGGAGAGGTAAGGAATTAATCCAAAGAGGCACTAAAAATAGCATGAGGAAGAAGCTTTCTTGTGACTGCAGCCACCCTACTCAGTGAGTAGAGCAAGGTGGCAAATGTTTTAGATGACAGGTCTGAAAAAGATTACAAAACAAAGATTAAAAGGAAACTGATGTGAGTTTAAACCATTAAATATCCCTTAGCTAGAAAGAGAAAACATTTTGACAGGAGAGTGGAGCTCAGTAGAATGGCTTTGGGTTTATCACCAAAAACTGCTGACCCTCTGAAATCTACTGCAGCAGAGCTAGCAAGGTGATAAAGAAATCAAGGTGAGGACAACAGTGTGAGACCACATAGATTAAGTGAACAAATGCAGTGCACTGTTAAAGGTGTATTTTCAAGAACTTAACCATACACAGTTGCTCCACAGATTTTAGTGTATGCTTAGCAGATCAATTTTCAAGGGCTTCGTCTCGGAGCTTCCCCTTGGAGTGTTGCTACGTATGCAAGACTTGGATTGTGAATTCAGGAATGGACACATCCTGGGTTTAGTTTCACCATCCTTGTTGATAAACTAATAAGAACTACTTAGTGGAAGATAACCATAGCAGCAGAAATGCAAGATGAGCTTGATGTTCACCAACATGGCTGATTTGGTGAAGATTGAAGAGTGGTTTAATATTGCAACAAAGAAAGCTGCAAGAGCAAGCATTATTACAATTGTGAAAACACCTCTCCAATGACTTGCTTAAAGCAGAGCCTCACAATAATTACCAGGGCCTTACGTGTGTTTTCAGTTCTTTCATTAGTCAGAGGCTTAACGAAACCTCTCAAAAGAAAGCAGGAAGGGCTGTACACTGATTCTTGGTGATTCATCGATTTCCTTCCTTCCATCCCCAGCTACAGCTTTACTGGAGTCTGCATGGTAGCATGCAAAGTGCTGCAGTCAAGATAGACCCACTAACCCATTGCCTGCCTTCCATGGGAGAGCAGTGGCAATGCCAGTACTGTCCTCCACAAACACCCCCAGTGCCTTCTGGCAAGCCATAGGGATCTCTGACAAATACTTCTCATTTTAAGTATTTGTCACTCTGCATTCTCCTCCAATGAACCTTGCAGCAAACAAGCACGCCACAACCATATAGTTGCCGGCCTTGTGCTGCTTTCAGGGCCTGACAGACCTCTCTATTCTGTGTGTCTAGGAAACAAGGATTACCAGCTCAAATTACCTATTATAAAATCTAGTTGCAAAATAATAAAGTATAAGTTTTAAATACATCTGAGGGTGTTCTCTTCTAGGAGCTGGCATACAGATTTCTCTGAGGCATCTCTTAGCTGCACTAGTTCTGATAAACTCAGTAAAACCCTCCCACTGAGCCTTGGCTTCCAAAGAGTTTTCCCCTATTCCAGTTAGGTCAGAGATATCTGTTAGGGTGTTACTACATTAAAGTGCATCTCCCAGGCAGGCCTTGAGTCCTGATTTGTCCTTAAAAAAAAAAAAAAAAAAAAGTATAAAAAATAATATGAATAAATCAGTCTAGAACCCAGATGTGTGCATGGCTTAAATGAGCTTGTGATGCTGCAATGAAACAGCATTCCAAACTGCACCGGGAGTTCCTGCAATAAGCTGATTTCTCCAACTGTACCCCTACGCCTGCTTAAAACAAAAATCAGGTGAGGTTGTGCTCACAACCTATTTCATGACCAATGACACCGGCATTCTCATGTCCCAGCTGAAGGGTTGCAACTGTGTGCCTGGAACTGAATTGTGTACTGACCATGTCTTTGGACAACCTTGGTTATATACAGGATAATTTCAACAAACAACATCAAGAATTGGTCAAGGTGGCTGGATTAACTTTCTCAAGCTTCTTGCACACCAAGCTCTAACTACCAATGTGTTTTTATCACTGTTCAGAGCAGTGTCGGTAGATGTCTCACTGCAGTCAGCCATAGAGGAATTACGGAAATTGTGAACTTCTTTGAAATTTTTGTTTGAAGAAATTGATGTTGGAGAAGGACTCCCACTGAACTGGGGATTATTAGAAGGCTTTTATTTAGATTATGCTCTCTCTATGCAGCATTTCCCTTGACCTGCCAGTGTGGAAATCCAATTGACTTAAGAAGGAACAAGGATAAATCCTTACTGAAAATGCCACCCTTCGTCTTCTTTTTATCTGAAAACACCACATGCAAGCTCAGTGAGACTATTAAAAAAAAAAGTTTTGACATACAAATACTCAAAGCAGCTCCACAGTTTCACTGAATTGCATTTTCAACTCATTGTTCCTCTTATAGCTTGGCTTTTCTTTCATAGCAGTTTTTACACAAAATAAAAAGGCTAAACTTATTTTTGTGGTACAAAATGAGTGGCATAATTCCTTACTATCTAAAATCAATTGGAGTTTCCTAAATAATGTGGAAAAGGGCAAAACCTTGTCTTCAATGGCTGTAACACTTGCCCTGTTAAGAGCCATGGCAAAACAGCTACTGAGTTTAATGGAAGCTAAAGATGCCTGTAAGTTCCCACAATTTTTACTTGCATTTCAAGAATGATCCAACTGCCCTGTTATACCTTCCCTCTCTTGAACAGGATCCCATCACCTGTTCTTGTCCAGACTTTTCCCTGTCTCCAAAGTTCCATATATTTAATTTCAGAGTCTTGGTGAACAGTTTGCAGTGGCGTAATGCCACTTTGTCTAGGAAAAAGACATAGCTCACATCTCTGCAAAATCAGTAAAGCAATTTCCATTGAGATCCCAGCAATGTGAACCAAGGATTTATAACTGCGAGCCTTTCTCCATGCCTCCTCTGCTCTTTAACCTTGAATTTCTGCTGCCTCTCATGAATTCTCACTGCTTTTTCTTCCAAAGCTTTCAAAACAAAGCTGATAAAGCTATTTTTCTCTCTTCAGCTCTTCAAGGTTTTTTAGACAGTGCAGCCAAATGGTGAATGAAAAAAAACCCAACATTTGGCATAATGTTCTGTAAGCAGAGTTCTCAGGAGTGATGTTGTGAGCAAGATAAATACTGCTAAGCCAGGATAGGTAAGCAGTGCCTCTGGTCCTCTGTAATTCTGTATATTACAGATCACACTTAGTTGTCAAGCTTTACTTTCAGGTATTTTCCTCTAAAACAGTAGCTGAAATACTGGAATTAGCGATGCACAGGTTTTATTATTGTTTTTTTCTTTATGACTGATAAAGTGAAGGGTAGCTCTGGCCTGAACAGAAGAGGACGACTCAAGAAAGAAAGATGTATCCATGGGTTTTACACAACTGCCACAGCACACTGGAGCCACTGCTAAGTTCCACAACTGACTTGTTATCCACCATAGGTCCAGGAGAGCAGCAGGGATTAAAACAGTACCATTTGAGCTGCTGAAGGGGACATACAGACCTGACTGTACTATGTAACTATATGTGGCTTTGTATTTTGCAGCTCCTCACTCCTGGAAGGAATGCCTTGTTCTATTCTTATTTCAGACTGACACAACTTGAACTAAATTACTTAGAAAAATTTCTGTCTGCTCCAATTCCATCACTCGGATATTTTGTAGAAAGGGGAAAATGGGATACTTGTTCCTCCAAACAGAGTGAGGAGCTCCTTGCTTATTTAATTTGGCTGCTTGATATCACCATCCCAAAAACTTGCTCAAGGTACACTGTCTATCCCTACAGGTGAAAGCCACTGCAAGTGGCACAGGATGTGATGTCACATGTATATGGCATGTGCATCATTATTGTATTAATATGTATGTTAATATCTTTTTAAGTAAACCTATATTTCAACAAAATATGCCATCATTTTTCAGTTTCAAAGGCAATTTTTCAGTTAAAATGGTGGTTATCCTTAATTCTTTCCTTTTTCTTTTCTTGTTGCAACCCTTCCATTCTGAAATCAGAAATGCTGTTTTGTTCTAAAGGAATTTTCCTAGCAGAATTCTGTCCCAAATACTAACAGTATTAGTATCGCCCAAGCTGGTAATTGAAAATCCCAAAAGAACTGATAGGATCTGTTGCCTACACAGTACTAACTCAGGGCTATACAATGGCCAACACTAATTGATTTTCTTTCTTTCCAGCCATACAAGCATAGGTCATAGTTAATAATTCTCTAAAGCAATTTCTAAGGTACTAAGTGTCTATAGTAAGCATGCTACCACCACAGGTAATACCTTTGATATGCTTGCTTCCTAGGACAGACAGAAAAACATTGTTACATCATTCTTCATCCGCTATTAAGCACAGATTGGAGATTTAAACATGTTAAGCCAAAGCTCAGACTACAGTGGTACATGATGTACAGTAGAAGGCACTTCATATATATGAGTTCCAGAAAAAAAAAAAAAGCAGACAGTATGAAAATGTAATGATCAAAATGCAGCCTCCCTGGCTCCCACTGCACTCAACTACACTTAACAAGTCATACAGCGCAGTAATAGCTACCCTCACAAATCTTTGTATAGGAAATGTGGCAAAACTGATCTGTGGAGTTCCAAGGCTTTTAAAGCTGGTTAACTGCACCTTTAAAGTGTATTAAATGGCTATTCAAATACAGGCCATAATAGCCCCCAAAGGAGAAGTGCTTTAATAGCTTTATGTATTTATGTATATAAGTGTATATATGTATTGTATATATAACAGAGACGTTGCTGTATAAACATGTTAAATAAGCATAGGATGAAAAACACTTTTTACAGAAACATAAATGAGTACATAAAAGCAAGACCAATGTGGGTGAGCACAAGGTGTAAGTGTACAGAAAATTATTTTGCACAAAGACTTTAAAAAATAAAAGGGGAAAGCTTTTTGTTTAAAGAACATTCTGCAACATCCCCAGATAGGATATAAACAACATAGCAGCCACAATGAAATGCTTTATTGGCTCAAATAAACAAATGATGTTAGTTAACAGTTGTAAGAGACCGATAGATACTGAAATAATGTCCCAGATCTTTCAGACCGGTTGAGCTCTGCCAGGTGCATATCACAGTAGGAAAAGCAAGTAAATCTGGCACTAATCCAGCTTCCTTCTCTGAAAGCTGGCTGGTGGTAGCTGAAGTGATTCTGACATTACCCTGCACCATGCTGAATGCCCACTGCCCGCCCAGGCCAGAACAGCAGTGAGAAACCATTTGGATGTAAAAAATCCTCTTTCTCTTCACCAGATGCTAAAACAAGACTCTTTGGCTGTTACAGGAAAGATTGGGTCCATTCAGACCAATGAACTGAATGCATCCCACAGCATCCACGGGGGTGTAATCATTACTTTGCATATAATCAATATATTTCTCTATAGTAACCTCCTCTCATATTTAAATTGAGGCAGGTGGACCAAAGCCTGAATAAATCTAAAATGCATAGACTCAAACTACACATATGTCCAGCAAAGCTATTATTTGTATAACTACAGAGGTACTTTATCTTCTCAAACTACACATATGTCCAGCAAAGCTATTATTTGTATAACTACAGAGGTACTTTATCTTCCACAATCTTTTTTGTTTCTTCTTTCTCCATCTTTACATAGGCAAAGCTAGTGGGAGCTTCTCCCAGGGCCAGAACTGATCTGAGTGCTAAGCTAAACATTTATTTGTTGCAGGTAGTGTTCATTGTAAGAGATATGTTATATCAAATGTGTATTAATTTTCTATTAATAATGTACTACACTGTATGCACATACAAACACACTGCAAGCCATTTTGTTACAGTTCATCAGGAGGAAAGCTAGGAGGACTGCCATTTTATAAAGCAAGGTGTGCACCATCAGTCCCTCTTTCCATGGAATCAGTGCCTTTCATAAGAATTCTGTTGACTTACCACCAAAAATATGACAGTGGGGATTTCAGATGGTCAGCCCTGGAATGCCTCAAATTGGTGGAATCAGTTAGGATAATGCTGAAAATTGTCTCTTTCTCAATTCAATCACCCTGAGGTGGTTGCTAAATTGCATCACACTTTCAAATGAGGAATGAAGTCTCTGTTAGCGCTTCCTGCTGCCCATTGATTTCACAAGGAGCCTGATCAGGCCCAAAATCGAATGAAGTGGAAAATGCTCTTGTGTACTTTTGAAACTCCATCTTGCTTTCGGATGTTAGGGTACAGAGGTTCAGATGGGTGAATAGGTGGACCATAAACACTGATCTTTGCTTCCATATTTACATAGGAATGCTATACTTGGCAGCACATGTTTCCAGTAGCAGAAAGCTCACTTCCTGATGTCAATATAATATTTGGCAGCTAAAACATACTCCCCAAAGAAAACCATGGCACAGTCTGAACACAGCGTGCAAGGGTCTGCAGTGTTCAAGCACACTGGTTAAGCTCTTGTGTTTTGGACAAATCTTCCACCAAAATGTGCAATACAAAAGACAGAAGGCTTAGGCACACAACCCAAGCAGATTGAGGGTTGTTGTTCCGAAAACACTGACAGCAACTATTGGAATATTTTCTGTGCATACCAATGAGTTGCGACAATCCCTGAATGAAGGCTATTTTGTGAAATAAATGTTTTCCTTGTATAGAATTGCTCAGTGGATTAAGAAGGAAATGAAGTACAAGCCCGTGCCTACATTATCTAAAGCTCCAGGATCCCAGGAACTGCTGTCTTGTACACAGCATCACATGTGCACGGCATCATTAAGAAATATCAAGGCCCCATTTTGCTCTACTCCCTTCATATACATAAGAGAAGAAGGATTTTAGTCAAGAAAACAACTCCCTATTATAATACAAATGTATGCAGTTTCCTTGGGAAAAATTATGAACTAATTTGGTTTTGAAGGAAGTAATTTTTTTTTCTTGGCAGATCTGATAAATACAACAGCCCATGATTATCTAATCTGAAGGTCATGTCACGCTCAAATAACTAACCCATCTACACAGTGGATGGAAACTCTGCTGTCATCACCCATCATGACAACTGTCGGCAAAATAAAAGCAATGCTGCTGCCTGCCTTCCTGGTACATCCTAAATTGTCTGGATGGTAAAAATAATTCCTAAGAACAAATAAACAAAAATCTGTAATATGCGGGCATGCCAGTAAACTTTTAGAGAGGAAAGAAACGGAGGTCAAGAGGAAAAGGAGTTTCTGTAATTCCTGAATTCCTTTGAACTGCAGGAATTTAGTCATGCTCCATTTAGGAAAGCAAGAAGGGAGGGTGGTGTGAGTCTGAGAAGTGAACACGCCACGCTGAGCAGATGCATTAGCAAAGCCTAGTCTTCCATGGGTTTGGGTAGCTCCCCTCTTTCCCTTCCTACCTCCCATGCTCTTCCCCCACCCTTGCAACGCTTTCATGTTCCCTACTCCATTCCCTTCCCACATGCACCCACCATGCTCGACCCTTTTTGCCAGCATTACCTTCTGTCTGGGTGCCTCTCCTTGGCCTGTCTCTGAAACACACATGCTGGCCAGGCAAGGGAGAAGGCAAAGCATGACGTCAATAGTGCTGATTTCCCTCACGAGGAACATGACCCAGAGGGTGTCCATCCTCTCTCCAGCCACCAGTTTTTATTCAGTTCTTCAGGACTTCATGTCTGTGAGGCCTTTCTTTGCTCTTGCCATCAGGTGTGGGTAAAGCTACTCCACCAACCCAGGAACTGCTGAGTGAAGAGGGATAAGAGACAAGCATGAGGCAGGGCAGCCCAAGCCAGCTCTGCTGAAGAGGGTTAAAGCTTTTGCAGCCCTGAGTGAAAGTATGGACAACGCTTTCAAGATCGACTTGTGAAACAAAACCATAAAATAACTTTGTTATGGAATGTGTTTCTGCTAATAAATACCATGACAGCGAAGCATACCTTAAAAGTGGTGGAAGCTGTGAATAATGGGCTGTATTAAGGATGCCCAGGTCTCACCTTGGGCTGGTCCTCACTTGGGTCTGCTTCTCCCAGCCGTGCACTGCCAGGGAAGGGAATAGGAGGGAAGGCTGGAGGATAAACGAAAATGACTATTAAACTGTAGGTGTTGCTTCTCAGAAAATAACACCCAGCTGGCTCCTCACAGCAGCCCGCAGAGGAGAGCTGCCAGAGGGAAAATTCCTGCTACTTCCCCGGCCCACACCAGATGGCACCAACATTTAGTTAAGCTTACAGCCATGCCTTTCATGAGAT
>JAVHNF010021791.1:6092-18196 GCA_034783455.1 Micropsitta finschii | reverse complement strand
GGGTAGTGTAGAGGATATTGCGTTGCACTGAGACTTTGAAGCCTAATACTGTTCATTCTCCTTGATCTCAGTGATTTTGGAGCATGCATTTTTTGATCTGTGCCTGTGTATCCTACTCTATGTAAACTGAATTCTAATAACTGTCTTGTATCAGAAGTGGGTCTTATTATCAATTAAGTTAAAGTGCTTTGTTGGACTGGAATTGATCTTGTTACCATTTCCTATGTTCTAATAGGAAAACTGAGAATTCTTTTGATTTTGTGTCTGTTGCTGTTAGTTGGTTTAGGTTATATTTTGTATTTGGAAATTTCTCTTTGGCTTGTAAAAACTTGGTCTAATCTTAAGTGCCTTCCAGCCTTCATTTGTGCTCTTAATCTGGATACTGTTTTGAAGATTCAGGTTATCTTTTGAGTATGAAATAACATTTTTCAAGCGAAGTCCTTGCAATCTTCTGTTAGTGCAGCTGAAAGTTTAGAATAGATAAAATATACATGATTATTTTAAATGTTTCAGTCTTATAGAATGGATATGGCTTCTAGAAGCTGTGCCTTCTTTCTCAGAATTTTGCTTTCTGTACTCTCGATTCAGTGCTATAATGAAGTAATGATAATTCTGATTGCTACCACAGCAAGTTTAGAAACGTTTAGAAGCAATCCAATTTCCTGGAAAAGATTTAACACTTTTGCTGTTATTAAGCCCTGTACAAACAGCCAGGGGTGAATGATCCACAGAAGCACTACTGTGATAGTGGAACTGCTTGTTCTAATGGTCCTGTAAATGTCCTGAAGGGAGAGAGATGCAGGCCAAAATGTATTTCAGAATATTACGTAGCGGTCTGAGAGCCAAATGTTGCCTCTGCAAAACTGGCACATACGTGAAAGCTGACAGTACATCAGATTAATGTTTTTATTTTGGTGTAAGTAAGACAATTTTTTTTTGGTGTGAAGTTTAAAATTCCACAGATGTTACTTCTGGTTGCTTCGGCGTCACTTGTTGAAAGGGTCTGTAGGTTTACAAGGGAGAAGTCTCTGGGGGGGGCTTATTTTACCACAGCTCAGTGCTGTACAAAATGTAAAACAACTCACTGCTCTTCTAAGCAAGAGCATTCCAAGGGAAAGGGAAAAAGCTGCTGATAAGAGTTCTTCCCTGCACTTAATTAGTGCCAGATGTTACCAGAGTATTTTACCCAGGCCATTATAGCTCTCCCCAAGATAGCAGAATGCTTAAGTGTTCACATTTGTTAGCAGGTTCTTCACGTTGCTCAGTAAGGTTGTTTCATGTCATAACTGTGGAACACTGGTATCATCAAATGGAACTGGGGGTGGGGTGGAAAGTGGAATAAGAACACCATGAATCTGGACATACCAGTCTTTGTTGTTACGGAGTGCTGGCACATTTTTATGGAATTGGTAAAAAGCAGTAACTTGGGTCCCCCATCAGCAGCTTGGAGATACTAAACCATGTACATTACTGAAGGACAAAAAGGGTGTTGATGTTGGAAGTGGAAATAAAATTTGGGTTTGCTCATTGTCATGTGCTTGCTTATCGTCCTTCGTATGAACATGCTTGTTTGTTTTCAGGATACCAGCTACTCCAGGCCATGATGTTCTCATTTTTTCTATACATACATGCAGAAGAGGTATTTGGTGTTTAACAGGAAGGCCATCCAAGTACTTAGGCAGTCAAAAGATGACTTGTGAAAATGGGAGCTAACAGACTGTGATAGCCTTGTATTGTCCTCTAAACATACCCATGATTCTGTAGGTGTCATCTTCTGCAGCTGACAGTAAATTCAGGCAAAAAAAGTAAAATAGAGTAGTTTACTGCTGGTGTACTAAAGGAGGAATCTCTTTTCTTCAAACCCCCAAATTCCAATTTGTATTTTATTTGCAAGCTTTAGGAGTTGCCTGTGTTTTTTCTTGAGGGCAGAGGAAGTTAGGAAATGTGGTTATATTTCGCATCCTGCTTAGCTTTTTTCAGTTTACATAGCAAACAAAGCAAAAGGAAAAGGATATTATAATATTACTGAAAAATAAAGACCAAGTCTTTTATGTTCAAAGGAAACAGAGGACACTATAAAACAAATTGAAGCTTTATACATGTTCAACATCCCCGGAGAGTAGGGGACTGAAAATGTGCTATGTTGTATGTTCTTATAACTAAAGAGTATGAACTTCCAGGTCGGTCTGTGATCACTTAATTCGTATTGTGTTCTAGCACATTTTTTATGTCACAGGTCATGATAGTAGTGATGTCAGGAGTAAGATTACCTGGTTAGTTTTTTTATTATCATTTTGAGGTGGTGGTTTCAAGTAGCTTATTTCTCAGTCATACTGAAATTTGCTGTGATGAATATGTTCGGAAACTTTAAGATAAAATGACTTGGCATTTTGAAAATGAGAGAAATTACTTTCAGAGAAAGTAAATAGGTTCATTTAAGAGAAGGAAAATGCTTGTTTGCCTTATTTAAGAGCATATCAGCACTGGAGTTCTGGAAGTCAGTGTTGCAGGAGAGGGGGAAGAGAGTGTAAGCATTCACAAGAAGCATATGGCTGTTCCTCGAAAACATCAATTAATCGCAAGCTCTTGAGAAGCTGGTTCATGTATGTTGCCTGGCAAATATTTATTAACTAAATTATCTGAATATTCCATGTAACACAAGTATCTTCCTGTCTGTTGGTCCTTGCATGTCACCTGACTGTGCAGTCATCATCTGGACCAAGTAGTTAAGCATGATGCATCCCACAGCAGTAGATGATGGGTAAGTTTAATCCTAAATAGTCTTTATCTGTATTTCTCCCCCAGCCCCTTTGGGCTTAGTAGTCATACTCCTGGAGGGATGAAGGCTGGTGTTGAGGAAGTGGTGGGGAACAGAGACTAAAGCCTGATGAAAGCACAGTAGGCCTAGGAACCTGAGAAGGATCATGATAGCAAAATTACAAGTGGCCAGAGTGGGGGGAAGGAACAAGAGGGGGCAAGAGGTGAGGAAGAGGACAGGCTGTATGTTGATGGCAGCAAGAACAGTGGGGAAGGGCAGTGCAAGGCTGAAGAGCAGAAAGAACATGGGCAGAGAAGTAAGGGAGGATAAAGAGTGTTGGCAGCAGGAGCAGAAGAGGCTACAACATGGTATGGCTTCCTTGCAAAAACAAGCTGAACCAATTGCTTCTGGTTCACCTGCTACTAAAGAGTTGTGCACAAAGTGTAGTGGGAAAGGAAGGCTTCATTTAATTAGCATTTTGGAATGAAAATAACAGTTCATTTTAGGGCCTAAACTTAGTAGCAGAACAGAGCTGTTTGTGTTTGTCCAGATATTAGGGTAAAAAGAGGGAAGATTCTGGAAAACTTACCAATTGGAACTGGATTTGACAGAGGGTTGCAGGGCCAGGATTTTGTTCAGCTAATCCAAGTTAATGCTTGGCTCATTGACAGGCCTATTATTTTTGAAATCATGAAAGACCTAAAAGTGAAATAACTGACAATGGAACATCTTAATCTTGTAGTTTTTAAGTGCAAAAATGTGTAGAGGGGATTTTCTTATGCATTCAACATCTTAAGTCCATTTTAAATGCATTTACTAGTTAAATAAAACTAATTCATCTTTTAATTGTGCTTCAACAGCATTAAGAATTGAGTCTTTAATAGAATCATTAGAAACTTAAGGTTTTATAATAAAAATATTAGAAAACTTACATATGCTTACATAAACTGCTTACTAATATTGTAATGTATTCAATGGCAATAAAGGCATGATGAGATTCGTGGTTATTTTGTGTCTTTATGAAACTGCAAAGTATAAACACAAAACAAGATTAATTTCAGTTATAGTTTATTGGGTGCTGATACAAATCATGATTAAAATAGGCTTTCCCGTTGCTTTGGTTTAGTTTGCCTGGAAGGATATGATTAAATGAGTGTCTCCTGAAGTAGGAGATTGACTACACACTTGCATGGATATTCCAGCGGCTTTGATGGCAAAAGAATTGAATTGTGTCTAGTACATATGCAAACCTGATGTTTATCCATGTGGGAAATGCTAGGGAAACGTGAGGGTGGAGTTCTCCTTGTTGTTAATGAAATTGTGTTTGAAAAAGTAATTAAATATCATTAAGTAGGAAAGTTGTACTAGAATCTGTTCCAGCTGTGGAATTGCTGATATGCGCCTCTGTTACGCGAGGGGGATTTTGGTAGTCTTTCTAATGCAGTTCTCTTACTACTGTAGTGGCAAGGCAGGTACTATGCATCTTCTTCATTTTGGGTCTAAAATGTCACAATGGTGGCACATTGGGTAATACTAAGGGGAGAAGAAATGCTGCTGTGTCCTGTGGCAAGTAGGTATTTGTGGTGGGGATGCATGATATCTATGCTAGACTTCACAAGCAATAATTGTAAAAAGTTCTGCAATTTGCAGTGTTAAGAATACAGAGGGAAAAATAAACAAAACAGGAACAAAACCCACCAAAACTAAAGGAATCTTCATTCACTCTCTGAATGCTGGGAGATGGATGAGGGAGTGATGGGAAATATTTTTGCTCCCTTGTACCTTAATCCCTCAGGAGTCTTGGAGCAATTAAAGAAGGGAGGTTTCCTTTCCCCCAAGTCTTGTTTTCCTTTTACCAAAATTTCTGTTTAGTCCCCTTAATTCTGTACTCTTACATTATGGAGCTAATGAAGAAGGGTCAAATAACAGTGTGAAATGGGAAGGAGAAACTGAGATGCTGCAGGAGGTTTCTTGAATTTGAGAACTTTTTTAGCAGTTGGAAGATTGAGGTTTTCATTTTGCAGAAGGTAGGAGAGCAACCTGAGGATTTCTGCAATGCCAAGAGCTACCTGGAGGCAGGAGATGTAGCATACTGAGGTGACTATGACTAGATTGGATAGGATTTTTCATCTTTCTCTCTCGTTAGGAAGAGCTATGGTAAATTGGTGGTTACATGAACCATGACCATGAACCATGATTACACATGCTTTCCAAGAAATGTGCTTATATAAACATAGGGATGCATGCAGAATTAGGGGGCTAAAGTTCTTCAGAAGACCCAGATGCCCTTAATTCTGTTTTTGTTGTTGTGCTTGAGAGATTTCTTATTCATCCTTAATATCCACTTAACCAGTTACTGCATGTACAGTTTTAGCTTGTAAAGTGGCACATTTTTTATACTTTTTTTCATATTTGGTACCTGCACATAAGTGAATTTCCAAAATTCCTTTAAAATACCAAAAGCAGGGTTTGCACAAAGAATGAATTGCTAAAGGAACCCAAATCTTCTCATGAGATGGTTCATTGGTTGCCATGCTGTATAATGTTGAGTGTTGATGCTTGGAAGATAGTCTGCGATATAAATACTTTGTATGGCTTGTTAAGTTCTGAAATGGGGTGATATGAAAAGACGATGATAGGAAAGATTAATGGGACAACAAAGTAGTAAATACAGTGTTGGAGAGGTCTTGTTGAATGAAGTCAAAGTAACAGTATAGATGTTCAAAATCCTTCGGGCAAAGAAAGTGTAATGATAAGTTGTATTCCTGAAGAAATTTTAATGGTGGATTTTAATTTGTAATTTTCAGTTTCTTAAGGTATAATATGCATTCAGGTTTTTTTAGTGTAATCTCATAGTCATCAAAAATAATATATAAATAACTCTATTGTGCCACGAAACAACAAAGGGGAAAAATAGACACAAAGTAAATCTCGTTTTAGTGCAGCCAAAAAATGTTTTTGTGGCTTTTTAGGGCTTGTCTCCTAGGGAACTTGACACTGTAGCTATTGTGTAATAACTGCTTAGTGTGTAGTGCAGCTCCCTGAGGCTAGTATTATATTCCTGAACAGGAACATCATCTTTCTGAAAGTGTGATATTCTAAATAATGTCTGTACTTTGTAAGTACATAAGATAGAGGAAATGGAAGCCACCTACTGCTGAATGATGAGTATATTCTCATTGAGCACAGTTTTAATAAACTTGTATGCATCAACTTCATACTGATTTGTTTGTCTTAATTTTACTGAATGTCTCTTTGTAGATAGGTTGATGGAGATAAATAACCATTCTACCTTTGCAGCAAATGTAGAATGAATCCCTGATGGCGTGTTGTCATATATTGTCTACATATTGCTTTGTTACTATTTGAATCTATAAAAATAAAAATGTGTCTTGATCTTGATGTCTGCTGATATTTATTATACATATATGCACAGGTCTTTGTTTCTTACTAGCTGACATGCAAAATGAGAGAATGAAAAGAGGGTTCTTCAGTGCTTGAATGAACAAGGTCATATTTTACTTCATAGTAAAAACTTTAATGGCAATACTTCTTTTAAGTGGCAAAGCAAATTGCCTTTGGTTTTCGTTTCATAGTTAAATATCTTCTTTGTTGTGATAACATGACATTAAATCTTGTTTGCAAGAAGAATAAAAGAAGAACTAGCTTGGAAATAGCAGTTCCAAGCTTAGGCTCAATAGTGAATTGGTGTTGTCTCTGTCCTTTATTTAGCAGGTGTATCTGTTCCCTGTCTTGTCCCACTGAGACTTGCAAGCTTAGATCTCTCTTGTCTGACATGTTTTAGGGTAGGTTCTCATCTGAATTGCTGCCAGATATCTCTTGGAAAAAGGCAATACTACTGCAACGTCCAATCGCTCCTTCTCAGCCAAACATTGTACTCTGCAGCATCTTTCACTTGTGCCTGCGTTTCTTCAGTACCTCTTTAATTCTGACTTCTCATGCACTGTCCAGAAGCTTGCTTATTTCCAGAGTTTCAGCTGAAGGCTTTCTTCATGGCCTGCTTTTCATACATTTAATGTATGAAGAGCTACTTCTTCACACATTAAATATTTTGGACTGACCAGATCTGGCAGCAGTGGAACAGTCAGTTCTTTGCTGCAGTTGTTTCTGAGTGGAACAGGTTTTTTTTCAGATTTGCTGTGGTGAAGGAGTCCTTCCCTATGTCGCGGCAGGCAAGGAAGAGATAATCAAAATTTACCTGGCAGTGACCTACATTCGGAAGATGCTATGAATAGTGAGAATTCATCTATTTGAAAATAGCCCAATAAGTTGGGCTGTATGAAAATGATTATCAAAATTACAGAAGACAAATAGCGTGTGAAGAAGGGAGGAAGAGGGCACGCTGCCTCAGAACAGAATTAAGAAACTGCAGAAATGAGAAAAGCCCATTCTTTGGGGACATAGGTCTTGAACAGTTTAAGAGAGTGGTAAGAACTTTTAAGATATCATCTATTCCTTGAAGCTTCAAGACTGTATCTGTCAGTTTGGACTGAAATTCGTAGCTCAGTGTTTAATCTCTAACCAATGGCTGATCTTGTAACTCACCAGAGTGTCTTCCCTGTACTTTTAGAGCTAGGTTTCATGAACCAGAGATGCCGTATATGCTGAGTGGCCCTTAGCATTTTGCTTTTCTGTGAACTTGTCTGAAAAACATTACTTCCATACTACACATGGATAAATTCTGGTTCTCAAATCCAAATACCAACTTCATCTCGTTTTCAAAAATGTTGGGATTCCTTTCATTCCAATTGACAGAACTGGAAGTGCAGGAACTTTGTCTATGTGAGAAAAAGAGATAATCTGTTTCAAGATCTCAGCTGTTTAGCCATCATATAATTTCAGATGGCCTTTGTGCAACATTGGTGTCTGGAACTTCCCCTTACATAGCTTTTCAGGCTTTCGTCTAATACTTTTCAGCAGTTGTGGTTTTTAAATGAATTTTCAGTCTCTGCTACTTCGCTTTCTCAATCATTGCTACTTTTTAAAAGTAGATGTAATATAGCAAACAGGTGCTATTAAATGTAATTAAAATAATTTTAAAGTTTTTTAAAAAATTGCCACTTTTAAAACTGCTGAATAATCCTGTTGCAGAAACTGTCTTCACAGAACATACGACCCTAACAGTGGTTTATGCCCTTTCCTATAGTCTATTAGTTTTATATCAAGTAGTTGATTACTTGGTCATAGCCATTCTTAGAAAACATTCCATGGTAAAAATCAAAGCATGACTATGAAGGATATTTAAATTTAAAATTTAAATTAAAAAAATAAAGACTTTTACCTTTCTTGGTTTCATGCTTAAATTTTACAACACTGAGGAGTTACAACTATTTGCATTTCATAGTTTTATTTTTGGGATGTGTCTTGTCTAGTCTAAGCAGACAGGCACTGAGCCAGAGACTATATGAAGGTTGAACTACAAGCAAGTTAGCAGTCCAAATGTAGCCTTCTGGTAGAGGTGTCAGCAAAGACAAAGGTAAATATGGCAAATGAATGAACTAAGATGAGGGAAAGCTCGAATAGCATTGGTGTGATTAGAGATGATTAAAACTGAACTCCTCTTCCTCCAAAAAAACAAAATTGACACACATACAAAAAGAAACCCAAAAACCAACCAAACAAAAAAAATCGGATTTGCAGAACATGCAAGCCAGCAAACAAACAAAAAAAAGGCCTGCCACTTTCAACTTGGGGATAATAAACCAGAATATTTTCTTTGGTCATACTCAGGCTCAGAAAGTATGTGCTATGTTGTTGTTTACTGAATATTTCTCTGTTGGTTTTTAGGTTTCTGTTGTCTACTTTGTACATCAGTTGGATCACTACTGGAACAAGATAATGTCATCTTCAACCCACTGAAGGAAAGGGGTGAGCTTTCCAGCATCCAATATGTTATCTCCTTTAAAAAAGCAGTGTGTCCTGGAAGCAAATGTCATTATGTATTTTGATGAAAAGTGGAGACAGTTCTAGATACTTTTAATGTGTCAAACAGGCTTTCTGATTTGATTTTTGTTTCTCTTTAACTTTGTATGTGAATATAAGGCTGTATGTTATAGAGCAATGAATGAACAAATAGCTGAATCTGCTGGTCATTCATTTCTTTCTGAAGGACTTCAAAGGAACATGTATAGAGGAAAATTAGAAGGAACGATTAGTTAACAAGTCTGGTAGGTAGTTCCTTCACAACCCTAAGACAGTTAGTGGTTAGTTTATACCCTGAGGCATAACTATTTATATCTCTTACAAACATCTGTTGTAGCTTGTATATGTTAAAAATTATATTACTGAACTCCAACAGCTTGGTTTTACCTTATGTTAATGTTACTGGGTGGTCCCTTTGCTGTTAATTATGGAGTAAGTAGAGCAAGTGAGGAGTGATGTATGTTAAAGTTATCACTTTGTGTACATGTTTCATCTCACCTTTAATCTCTTCTCTTTGATATTCCTTAACTTGCACAGAGTCTCCACATTTCTAATTATGATTATTTCTCTCAATTTAGCTTCCTTTTTACTCTGCATTTTACCTTCATACGTATTTTTATTAAAGGCTTGATTTTTTTTTTTCCATTTCACGTTGTTTTCCAGAACACAATACTTTTATGAATTCCCTTTTGCCACAGATCTCAGTGGAGTTTCTGATTGCAGTTTGTGCATCAGCTTCCAGTTTACATGACCTTAAACATTTCCTTGGGTTTTCCTCACACTTTGTTTTCAAAATAAATAGAATCAGAGTTAATTCTGTTCTGCATGAAGCAGGCTGGCTCACTTTCTCACCCTTGGGTTATTTTTGTTATTTGTAACTCTTTAACACAAATGCATGGTTTTCCTTCTACTCTCATTTATTCTTGATTTCTTTAACAGAAAATAATTGGCATTTTTAAAGCTAAGTTGCTCAGAAGTCATGTGTTCCTAGGCTCACTTCAGATACCGTAGGCTATATAATATTGGTATAGCTGTGCTGGTTAAAGATGGTCCTGCTGTGAGTTGATAATCGCCCCACATGAGCAGAAATTACCACACTAATAGGTCAGCCAAGAGCAGGGGTTGTATGAGTCCACAGCAATGTGCTTCAGACAAAGTCAGCTGGTTTACATCACGGCCACCTTTAACAGTGGGTTGAACTAGCCTAGCTGACTTCGTGTAAAACAGATCAGAAATGATTCACATGTTATGTGAGCGCAGTGGTAGAGCTGTGGAAGTAATTAGCTCTGGCAGGGTGGCACTGAAAAACATCTGGGTGCGATACCAGCTTCATCTAGCATTGCTGCTTGCAGAATGAACATCTGCTCAGGCTGTGTATCTGTTAACTAGAACTGGGTGCTGTAGACTAAATTAGGTTATAAAAGCCAAATGCGTAAATACCTTTTCAGTTATTTTTCTTACAGTTTAATGTAGTTTGTTTCTTACCAGTACTGGGTAATGAGGAGATGTTTCTCTTTAGTGAACCAAAGTAATTCCTCAGTTAATTGCCTCAATTTAAGTGTGTGATTAGCTCAATTTGTTCTTCTTGATTTGCAGTAGTTGTCTTCACTAAATCTCATCAGTTGCTATCTTGCCTAATAGCTTAATCTTCTACTGTAATTATAAGTCAGAGGTTAAGCTTTTACAGGAAATGAAGGATATACCCATGTTGAATTCTTTTCAGCTGTTCTCCTGGATGGCAATAGGGCAAAAGTCCTTCTTGATGAAATAATCTATGGATCTAGCTTTTTCTTTCTTTGTGTGGCCCAAGGGACATCCAGATGTGGAATATCTTTTCCTTATGGAAATCCGGAAGAAAGGGTTGATCCAACTTGTCAGATTCTCAGCAATTCTTGCAATGTCCTATTGTGTTCATGAGTTTGTGTGTGTTATCTTTGTTGCTTCCCTCTTTTTGTTGCTTTTTGTGTCGCTAATGTGATTTCACATCCTTGCTAACTCTTAAGACATTCTTTCTCTTCCAGGACTGTTTTACCTCATATTTCCTCACTTGTGACTAAGAACTTCATCTTTCTCCCACAGCCAAACAGTTTCTGTACCCACATTTTGTAAGGAACTTCTTCAGCTTCTAAAAGAATTATTAAATAGTGTTTACTCTTCTTTTGCTGATCCATTCTACTTTTAATTTGAGGGTAGTCTGGTCTGTTCTTTGGATATCACAGTCAGAAATTAAATGTGTGCCTTTTGAGAAGGAAGAAAAGCAGCATTTTGTATGTGCCCATTCATTCTATTCGTATAGAAAGATGCTAATGCTCCAGTTGCAAGCTGCCATTTTTTAAAGAAAATAAATGTTTAAATGTAAAACAAATGCTTACAGGACTGATATTTCACAATATACCCCTCTTAAAGTATTTTGAAAGATAAATCAGCATTTGCTACAGGAAAATGAGATAACTTTAACATTAATGATTCATAACTATATAAAAAAAAATCTGAAGTACTTCTGTCAGTGAGTGGATGCATGTCATTCCTTTTTTGTGAAGAAATCATGGTTTGGGAGTTTCAGAAAAAGAACTACTGATGTTCCGTAAAGACAAACTAGAACCAGAAAATACTTCCATTAATGCTATTAGGAAAACGCTGAACACAGTCTTTACTCTTTTACTCTGTAAATCATATTCCTAAGAAAAGTATACTTTAGCATAGGAATCCCCAAATTGTAGTGTACCTTTTAGCTAATATTCCATAAGCTACTTAAGATGGTATGTGCATGTTGTCTACAGATAGCAACTTGTTCAGCTCTGCAAGCACATGACCCAGTACCAGAACCAAGATCTGTTGTCTGCTCATATTTGTGGTTCTCAAGATGCCTTTGCATGTGTAAAAGGGCATAGTCTCCCAAGGAGTATCAGCTCCATTTAAGCACAAGTGAGTGAAAGTCAATAACATAGTTTCTAGAGGAAGTCATGTTTACGTCATCATGAATTTCTCTGGTCTTCAAAGCTAATTAAAAAATTAAAAATCTATGAATGAACAAATAAATAATGGTTGGGAATTGCACTGTGGGTAGAACTTGATGCACAGTAAGGCTTGAGGCTTGTCTTGAGAAGTTAGGTTTGTCTCTATGCTTGAAACTGTTAAACAAAGAAAAGGATTCTGAAATTTCTTCTGTTTCCTAAATGAAACATTTCCTTGGGACTATTATCTGTGGGGGGAAATACGCAGACATGTAAACATTGCTATTCAAAATGCTCACATACTTTAGTAGTGCAGTACTGAACGAAAGGTTTAAACATAGTTAAAAAGAAAAAATTAATGACTGAACACATTACAAAGAAAAAAAAGGTTTTGTTTCAGATCTGGAACTGCTGAGAATGCTGAAACTTAGTTCTTCAATACTGATGTA
>JAVHNF010021789.1:0-14975 GCA_034783455.1 Micropsitta finschii | reverse complement strand
AGGCCCTCGTTACCATCCCTACTGATGGTACTTGTGGTTGGAAAGTCCAATAATATTATGTGATGAGTTAGATTTTTGACTTGTTTGTCTCCTGTTTTCTTATTTTTCACGGTTTACAGATAACTGAAGAATCCATATTCAAGTCCATTGTTGTTTATCTGTAGCAGGAACTGAAAAAGGGAATACCTTTTATTAATAATAAAAGCATATTCTACAATTTGTTTAGTCTGTAGATCTTAGATTAATTTTCTATCTCATTCTTTTGTCTGAATACACACTAGTGCACTTCTTTTCTTCCATTGAGATTTCTCTCTGTTTCATTTTAGAAAACACAACAGGCCAGGGGAAAATAGCTGTGGTTTGCGTACAGCCTGTAGCAATGGCACATTGCCTTAAGATAATTCTTTTTTAAAAGTGACATTCTGTGTCTTTGTCTGGAGAGAATTTCTTAGTTTGGCTTTTTATAGTGAGAAAAGCTCAGTTTGGTTTGAATTTCACATGCCTTAAAACTGAGAAGAGAGGTGCTATTATAGAAATACTTCATGGGGTCAGTGTAGTGTCCTTTGACTCAATGGCTTGGATTTATTCGCAGATTTCCTTTAAAAACATGGTCGAAAAGTTGGAATAAATATTAAGTAGTTTAAAATACGTATCTTCTGATTGTAGTAGGTCGGTGATGTACAAGTTTTACTTGAGAGGTGATATCAAACTTAGATTAATTTGTATGGTCTTAAATTTGGTATGTGCATAACAAATGTTAGAATTCCTATTTCAGTGAAGCTGTAAAGTTTTTATGATAATTGTGATTATGTGAAACACTGCATGTTATAGAAGAAAGGAACTGTAATTGGCACTGTTCAGTACTTCTTTTGCATGAAAAAAATAGTGCAGAATGTTCTGCAGTTCTTAGAATTTAAGTTTTGTGTGGTTTTTGTTGGGTTTTTTTTTTTTTTAAGTATCATGCAATAAAGGTATAGTTCACATGTGAGGATGTTTCTGAATATTTCTACAACCTAATTTTGAAACAGAGAGTTGCTACAGTGTCATCTAGGCTGGCTGCTGTATGAGAAACAGTGTTACACAGAAGTGTTAATACTGCACAACTGTTGGTTCAAGTTTTCTTCTAACTATAGCCTACTCAGCTACAACCAAGAGGATGAGATACCCTGTGATTAATTAGAAGGCTGGAGTGTTAATCCACTATCTGCCATTCTACTATAACAGGGTCAAAGGTCTCTCTTTCACCATTTACACAATAGGCTAATTTGCACCTGGAGAGCAGTGGATTACTTTTTACTTGATATTTTCTTCAGCTGTTGTACAGAAATGCAGAATCATTACACTGACTGTTGTAAAAGTCATGACATTATGTGATAAAGAGCACAAATTAATGCATCTGGATTTTAAACCAAGAATTAATAGAGAAGTCAAAAGCAGAGTCTTCCAGCTCATAAGATGCTTTTAAGAGGTAAAGGGTACATTTACTGTTGATCTTAGAAACATACACTGTATACAGATTTCCCGTAGTCTGGGAGACAAAAACTGTGATGTGTACCCACCTACCTGCCAAATATTTCTGCTTTCTGCCTCTCACATAATATTGTTTACTCTGATACAGTGTTTTAATATCCTACTCCCTGAAGTATTTTCTTTGAATTCAGTTGTTTAACCTTAGAAATCTTCTAGCAAGAGGTTTGTTTTTCTTCAAGGAGTTCTGCTGGATGAAATGCACCTGGTTTAACCCTCATTAATACAACAGGGCTGTTACACTGGGGGATTAAGATCATGCAGAGTCCTTATCTGTGCACTATGGAGAGCCTACAAGTTGGTATGGTGGAATTCCCTTTTAACACAAAATCATGCAAAGTGCCAGATATCCCGAGACTTCCACCTCCAAGAAGGGAGCCCATTTCTTTCTGCAAGGAGCCTGACACTGCCAGTTATGCCACAAAAGTTAGGCTGTGCCAGGATGTTGTTCTTCCTTACCATCTGGAGTAGCATCTCGGGTTGAAATAAAACCTGGCGCTAGGAACATATTCTGTCTCAGCTGTTGCCTTTCCTCAAGCCCAGTAACTCTTTATTTTTAGTGTCTTTCAGCAAGTGAATAAAGAATCATTGAATGGTTTGGGTTTGGAAGTGACCTTAAAGCACATCTAGTTCCAATCCCCTGCCACGGGCAGGGACACCTTCCACTAGATCAGGTTGCTCCAAGCGCCATCCAGCCTGGCCTTGAACACTGCCAGGGATGGGGCAGGCAGCAGCTTCTCTGGGCAACTTCTGCCAGTGCCTCACAACCTTCATAGTGAAGAATTTCTTCTTTCGGTTTAAAGCCATTCCCTCTCATCCTGTCACTACATGCCCTTGTAAAACGGCCCTCTCCAGATTTCTTGTCAGCCCCCTTTAGTACTTGAAGACTGTTTTAAGGTCTTCCCAGAGCCATGTCTTCTTCAGGCTGAACAACCCCAGCTCTCTCAGCCTGTCTTCATGACAGTGCAGTGAAGCATTCCAAAAATGCTAGTTGTAGTATTCCAGAAGATAGCAAAACCAATCTATACCGTTGTGGCCAGACTGTAGAAGCAGATAGATTAGGATGGCTTAAGAGAAAGCAATGAATTAGAATCACACATTTCATGATCTCAACTCTCTTATTTCTGAGTTTCTCAACTGTGAGACCAGGAAAAGACACAGGTCAGCGCAGCTTCCTATTTTCTGTCTTTACATTCTTGACTCTCTCTGCCTCACCATTAGAGCTCTCCATTCAACTTTAAGGACCAGTATTATTCATAAAACTTTTCCTTGGAATAATTATAGCAAGATTCTAATTCTGGGGGAGGGAAAACATTTCTAAATAAATGCGTGCCTTGCACTGGACAGAGAAGTAAATAGAATTCAAAACATATTACCTCCAGCAGTTTCCACTTAGATGGATTAGTATTTTTATTATAAAGTCCATTTTACTGTTCTGTCAGCTAAATAAAGTCAGTTAGTATTGCCTGCAGTTATGCTTTGTGCATTACAGTGTGTTACAGATCACAAAACTGATGCTGGATAGCTTTAACATTTGCAACTTCAAACATCACAGAAATTGTTTGCTTTAACTATGCTGTAGATTGCAGGGTAAACATTAAAATTCAGTGTCTGGAATCTGGCTTTAAGAGATCTCTTCCATCTGTCATTTGCTCAGACATCATTATTATCATGAATAAAACAAAAGAAAGGTGTTATGCATTAAAAAATGACTGCCATGTTACCAAGAGTTTGAACACCCCAGAAGTTCTGAATACGGCTCTTGCAGCAGTTCTAAATCTGTTCTTGAACACATGCAGCACTTTTGTATGGACTGTTAATTGATACTGAAGAATTATCATGCTAGATTACAGGTGCTGGGGCAAACAACTAAGAAAAGCCAGGAGATACTATACAACTTCTGAACTAGCATTTTAAAAATTGCTGCAGGTTTCCAAACCACAGCTCAGCCACTGGATACTTGAAGGCAAATGAAAGTGCACAGTAAAAAAAATAAAATCATCTTAGTGTGATTTGTGAGATGCAGTTTTACAAGTGTTCACTGCTATTCAACCTCTATTTTATCCTAGTGCTGCAGCTGGGAATAGAAACGTGCAGACGTGCTTTGAAAGGTTAGTTAGAAGCTGAAGTACTTTCAAAAGGCTCTCTAGCAAGATTGAGACAGGGAAGACAAGCGTCATTTCTGATCTAATCAACATTCAACTTCTAGAACAAAAAAGATATTTAATCTACTGTTTAAATATATTTGAATATATTGCAGCAGTTATATATTTGAATATATTTAAACTCGTACTATTAATTGCTCATAAATATTCAGCTTCACAAAGAAACATGTTCCCATTTGCTTCTGATAGTTCTTATGCTGAGATGTTGGAAGGAAAATCCATCTTCTATCCAATTTAAGCACTGGGCTTGCCTGCCACCACCACTATTCCTTAGGGGAAAACAATTGGAAAAGCCTCTGAACTACACTCTGAGTGAATGTTGTTCACTGGTCCAACTTGTGCGGTCACACCTCTAACTCTGAGAAACAAAAGGGGGTAAAAACATGAAGGAAGGAGGAAGGGAAAACTGGACTGCTCCTTCCAGAAGCTACTAAGCACCTTAGAGCAACTGAACAGAACTGCACCTCCCTTGCCTTTCAGTTGCCAGTCAGGAAAAATTACTGTAATCTGTCCCCTTGTCCCTGTGTGTTGGAAGAGAGCTATATAGCCCTGCTTGAAATATGCACAGTGCTGATACCCTAATGACCAGAAGTTAAGCAAGATTACAGTGCAGATCAGGTTTCCCTGGAGGTACCCAAGAAATACACAGCCTGGCTTGAGACACACGGAGGTAAATCCTAGAGATCAAACCAGAGTCCATCGGCTCCAGCACTGCCAGGAGAGTAGATGGCAACCGTACTGTGGTAGTGCACAATAATCTTGCCTCTCAAGATTATTTTTCATTAGGCCCCGCAGGCTGGAAATTATTTTTGTGTTTACCATGGCCTATATTTTTCTTCAGTAAAGCACAGACTGCACTTAGCGGTTGTCACTCCTCATCTGCTTATGGGAAACAGTGATGCCAAACTGTTACTTCTATACAGCTCACCCCCTAAGTACTCTGTCCTGATAAAATGCAGATTTATTGCAAGAGATGAGGAAAGTTGCCAATAACTATGTTTTACTCTAACAAACACACAACAGGATAAATCACAATTGCCATCACTAATGGCTGCCTTTTGTGTTATTTTGACTAGCAGGAATATAAATGAATGTTGTCTTCTTCCTAATACAGAGATGCTTGTATTTCAAATAATACTTCAACAGCTGAATGAGTTTTCCCCCACAAGTATGGACTGCCTTATTTTTTCCTTTATTTTCTTTTTTTCCTGTATGTTTTGTAATTCTGACTTTGCTTCACTAATAAAAGATGTATCAAAAGCAAGTATCAAAGCTGCTCCTGATCACCAAAGAAAAATCTTCAACTCACCTTTCAAACAGATAAGAAAGAACTTATCTGTTGTAAAACTACAAAAACAACCAAGGACCAATCTTATCCTTGAAAAAAATAATCTTCAAGGATTCAAGCAGCATCTTCAAACTGAAGCATGTTCTATCTTAAAAGAATGATTAAGACACTAAGTTTTTTCAAAGCTCTTGTTCAGGGTGAGGAAAGAGAATTTGGTATTTATATACCCACATAAAGTAAATACTTAATATTATAATCAGCACTGTTAAGGTAAAGGTTAAAAGCCCAAGCATACTGTAAGAAATTTCAAATAGCTTTTGGCCACACATTCCAAGTTGATCATGATCAGTCATGTCTGAAGTTTGTTTCTGAAAAAATCCCTGAAATGATACATCTTCTACTGAAAATGTGCTCAAGAAAAATAAAGTAACTGTAATAATTGTCAAGTGCAACCAGCCTCAGATGATTACATACTCTTTTTACAAAATAAAAAGAAAGGGTTTTTTTTTTCCATAGCAAAGTCCTGGTTTTTAAGTTTCACCCTTCACCAAGTAGGGTCATCAAGTCATCTTGATTTATGAATGCCACTGAGACCTAAACCAAAGTACATTTAAGAATAATGTTTCACTGGTTTTAATGGCATAAGCATTTAAATACAGCATTTGAAACCTCTGGAGTTTACATCAGTTTAATGCAAGAGCTCTGTGTGGACACACATTCTTCTCTGATCAAGCTCAGGTTACTCATTTATAAGCCGCATGCTTGAAACACATTACAGATAGTATGAAGGCAGTGGCTTGATTTAAACATTGCCTTTATGTCACTCCATAGTGATATAGCATAGTATTTAGAGATGTACAGCTAGGATTCTGTGGCCTAGCAAGTTCTCAAAGCTAGACCTGCACTAAACAGTAAGTGACTTAAATCCTATGAGTGTAGTAGAAAAGCCCTTCAAAGATTTAAGTGGCATAAAGACAGCCTCATCATAGCTAAGAGTCATGGGTAGTCCAATTTGATAGTTAACATTGAATTAAGAGAAGTGAATTAAAACCAAGGGAGCAATCTATGCAAACTAGATTCCACATCAAGAAAACTTGTGATGGTTCCTGATTGGAATATACTATTGGTTTATATTTAATAGATTTTAGAAACATTCATGCACATACCATACAATCATGGCAAGAGTGAGTAAAATTCCAGCCTCAAGTATTATAGTGCTTGCCTTTTTATTTTTCAATCAAGTAGATGCAAAAATTTTAATGCAAAATATTAGAATTACACAGTTAAGCATCTGAGCTTCTAAAACATTAATTGTGGTTTGTTGCACCTAGCAAAGGAATTGGAAAGAAAATACAGTGGTAAGGGGAGGAGTGAATGACTCAACTGTCATAAAAGAAGGAACGTACTGGTGCAGGAAATGGAAAGACAACAGTGACAGAGCAGCTACTGCAACAAATATGCCTTACAAGAAATAAAAATAATTCTTCTAGAAGAGTCTATGGAAAGGTCAGTGCCCTTAGTAGCCAAGAAGACAAAATCATCTGACTAAAGGTGAAATACAAATCTATTTGAAAGCTATTTGCGATTGATGAGAACTGGGATGAGAACGAAGATGGCATCTCAGTACCTTGGCAAGAAAATCCCGCCAGATGGCATCTGTTTCTCATTAATGCTCTGGGGGAGGATCCTAGACATCCCAGCAGGTCCCGCCGTGACTTTGGATTCAGAGCCGTCCACAAACTCAGCTGCTCTTTGGCTCAACTCCACTTTTGCTACACGTGCATATGGCACACAACAGTGCTACAGGACATCAGCTCATGAATGACTTTTAACTGCTAATTTCTGTTTCTTTAAATCACACCTCCTATACTGTGTTTTAAAAGGCAGAAACTTGCATGTAACCATGCCATCAAGATACAGCTCAAACCTCGGTCTCTTCGTGTTTTCTGCTACCGGTATAGAAACCTTAAAGATTGCTAGAACACACTAACAATTGTAATGCACACACGCACACAAAAAGGAAATCTTAACAACTGAATGGCAGTTCATTTTTAGTTATTTATGCCTCCCAAAAATGAAGATGACCAAAACACCAACCCTAAGTTAAGACCATACCAAATATCTGCATCTTGGCTTCATTTGGCAAAATTTGAGCAGGGTTTTTTTAAAAGAGTGTCTAAATGGAATTCATTTGAATTCCTATGGATTAAGCTTCTAAATAAACCACATTCTTTTCTGCGAGCATAGCAGATATAAATACATAGGAGCAGTCAGTCCACTGCAGCATGCTGAGAACCTAAACAAATGTTATAACGCATGAAGGATCTTGTGCGTTTAACATCTGCATTGCAACTGGGGTGGGGAAGTGCCATGCTGGGTCTGTGTTGTTCCAGGCTGATGATGCCCTGCTTGTCCCTGTGACATTGCTGGCCTGCAGGCAAAACTGGAGAGAGCACAGTTTGGTAACAAGCCTGATTATCTGCCAGCAGATGACAAACTGCAGATTCCATGCAGTAACGGCAAGGCCTTCTGTTTTAACTAGCAAAGCACTGTAGCAGAATCACTGATCTGTAGCTATGATTTCATTTAATTCGATAAATTATTTACCTTGTGTCCACATCTTACTCTGTCTCCAAGTCAAATTACCACATCACATCAGGTTAAAATAAGCAATATATCCTGAATACTGATACAGACCAGAATGTGATTATACTAAAATCAGTTTATAAATCCTCTTCATTGGCTCTTTGTCAGGAAATGTTACTATACACAAGAGGAAGTAAAGGAAAAAAATAAAATCAAACATAGTATACTTAAGGAACAACTAAAATGGGTATTTTAATTCACCTTTGTAACCTTCTAAAAGCTTTCAAATTTATATGGCTTTAAATTATGACGACTATGACAAAAAAAATCCTCTATGAAAAGTATTAGCAGGAAATTGAAAAGCTGAAGGAAAATTAAATTGCATTTTTTTCACATTTGTTAGAGTAGGCTCCAACTGTGTGGTGGGAAAGGTATTTATCATGCACAGCCTGTCCTTCCCTTCGGATGCTCTCTTCCAATTTGGACTAGAGGCACTGTGTATTAAAGGATCATTAACCAAAGTCATACATCATCTCTCCCTCACGAATACTGCAAATGCTACAACAGCCACAGAGATGCTATAATCAGGGCTTAGTGTAGACCTTGTGGCTTCCACATGACAGAGTAGGCAGACTAAAACACCCAAAAGAAGTAATTTTTCTCCTAAAGAAGCCCCACCCTAAAGAAGGGGCAAGGCAATGGTCTGTGTCATGTGTAAAGTACAGAAACCCCACACACCCCTCTAGCCCTGTGGACCCTGCCACCTTAAGTCTTAGCACAGACAACAGTATTGCCTGGCTTCTACATGGATAATGTTCTTATCCCTTGTACTTACACAAAGTTTCAAGTACGTAACAGGAGCTTTACACTGTAAACACAGGATGGAAGAAAACATGAGACAAATACCACTTTACTACTTTACACTGGCTTATACAAATCATGATACTGGGACCATGTATTGTTTTTTGAAACAAAGGGCTGGAACGTAAAGTATCAGTGTCATGTCATGGTTTCACAGCAGCACACTCCAAGAAAAACTGATGTGTAGTCATAACACTGGCTGTATAGATTTATAAAGCAATCAAATTCCATGGTGAGAAGCATACTGAGGTATATGGAAGAATTGCTTTCTTCATAGTTATATTCCTGTCTCTGGGCACTAAATGCAATATCTCTGACTACTAAGTGCAGTCAGAAGCAGTGCAATTCTAAAATTACAGAAAATTGATTTTTAAACAGGAATTAATTTAGTTTCAGTTTTTCTCACATAAACCTGTCTTCTCTATGGCACTTTTGGCCCCTTGCACACCCAGCAATTTGGAAATCATTTTAAGTTGCTCTTTTTGCCATAAAGACAGAGGAGTGCAACACCTGGGTAGTGAAGAAAACAGAGCAAGATTTTCATCTCTTTCCAGGAGTCTCATGATTTACTTCTTCCATTACTATTTAATGGTACTATAATTACTGTAAGTCTCTAGTGTTCACAATAATCACAAAACAAATACAACCTTGATTATGCTGCTCTTATTATTTGTATTACAATGGCAACAAGAGAATTTGAGCTTTCCAAAAGAGCAGAGGAATTTGCATCTCCAAGAACCTGCATCTAATCTAGAATGAGAATTTGTACGTTATTAGAAACAGGAAAGACTAGGGGAAAGGGACAAAACACAGAGGTTGCTATACCTGGTTCATATGCTCTAATTTACTTTAGAAGTCTGACATTCTTTTTTGGAAAATACTCTGTCCTTCATGAAACTGGACACAAAGATCATCAGCGGTCATAGTCTGATAGACTATAGAACCCATAGACTGGGTTCAAGCCTTTTTGTTTAGGACAAGTTCTTCTCTAAAATCTTTAAATACAGCTATCTCCCTGGCTGCCAACCCAACATTCACAACAGTCTTAAGAGCTTATTTTCTCCTGCCAAACCTGCCTACAGTCACACTTTTTTTGTTGCAACTAAAAAGTCACAGATGCATTTATCCTCTAAAACTGAACAGGCATGTAGCAGTAGACCAAAGGCTCCATTGTGGAGAAAACACATCATTTTGGAACAAACAACGACGGATGTCTCTTCTGCTCATTGCTGTTCACAAGCAGTAAAGCAAAAGAAAACAAGTGTTTGATTTCCCCTCTCACATACTATACTATTGAGTGAGTCAGTTAATCAGAATTTTACAATTCCTGAATGATTTCTCTCAAACCTTGAAGTGATACCCTTTTGGTATTTGCACTTTCTCAACAGTGGAAATTAATACAGCAGAGGGACTAGGTCTAAAATTCAGAGATGAAAGGTGGAAATGATGGGCATGAATTTCTCAGAGTTCAAATTTCCCTTCTAATTAGATTCTTAACGCGTTCTTTTCTGACACAGAAACTGTCTCATTTTGAGATGATTTTTAATGCAGTCCACAGTTATCTTCCCCTGCAGAGCAAATTCTCACCATATCCACTAACCTGAATGAGCAATTCTGGCAGCAGCTCCTCCCGCTGCAAAAAACTGAAGGCTGGGCTCCCAGAGCTGCCAATTTAGCCTAATGGAAACCTGTGGGAGATTTCACAATGCTTTGGACTAAGCTTTGCAGATAAGACAAGACCCTAGGAGTTGCAGTTGGCCGACTTTGGTGTCAAGGGGATGTGCCAGTCTCTCACAGCAATTACAAAGTGTTAGCCCTGACATACTGTGAAGGATAATAGTTCAGTCACCAAAATGAAAAAACACTGGCAAACTGTGGCTGCCTTTGTAGAATCAATTTACTTAAATGAGACGGGAAGGCAGAATAGATGAACTAGTTATGAGTAGCTCATCAACTTTTCCACCTGAATTTGTGTTTTAACCCACAAAACTCTAAAAAGCAACAGCATCAGTAGATGCTCGTTCTATATCACACATCGATGTCATCTACATGAATCTATCATTTCAGAAGATGAATCTTTCCTTCCTGAAAAACTTCAGACTGGCATTTAAGGGCTCAGGATTCACACTAAGGTGGCCATAAGTAATATCTTTTTCCCCACCTAGATTCACAGATAGCAAGTAAAAAATAACTGTGAAAGTTATATTGCACATTATTAGATTTACAGGCTTTGAAAACCTGACAGGTTTTTTTCCCCATTCTGACTTGAGTGCTAAACTAAGCAGAGCAGGTGCTATAAAATATCTAGTCTCTCACACCCTCCATTCTGTGCATGTTCCTCCTCAGTAGAGTTTAGAAGCAGCAATATACTTCCAACAAGCAAGGCAAAATTGTTCCTAGCCCAATAAATGGCATCAATGTAAATTATTCCCTTTCCTCTTCTCCCATGTTTTATTTTCTTTATTTTAGGATTGGAAAAGTTCATCTAGTATGCAAACCCAAGCATCAAACAAACAAGTTCTGTTTCTCAGAGAGTCTACTCAAGATACCTCCTACTGGATAACCACAGGACAAAGACTAAAACCCACCCTGGAAGTAGCTGAGGCCTGAAAATGAACTAACAGAAATTGCTTATTGAAGTTCATAAGCCCAAGTGTGTAAAGCTTAGAGCACTTCACTAAACTCTTTCCCAGGTAAAAGACCAAATAGATTTACTGATGCAAGGAGGAATCCAATGCAGCTGAGCAAAATTTTTTTTTATTGGAACTATTATTAAATACCATGTCCCATATAACATACTTTCATGGAACTTTTCTTTGCAGCCTTGTAATATGAACAGTTGTGCAGAAAATGTTGTTTCTTGTGGAGACCTATCTTACAGCAAGATCAGAGAAGAAGATACTTTCAAATTCAGATTTGCAATAGCAAGCCCATAAAGCTGGCAGAAAGGCTTATGGCAAACTCTGGTATTACACGTTCTTTTTGTCCTTGTTTTTCTAAGTACATAACACATGCATACAACACCTCCACTGACAGGCTCCCTTAGTTTTGCAGATTTAGGATTTACATACTTTTCAAACTACCGAAAGGTGTGTTTAGTTAGATCTTACACCCTGTCCTTACAGAGACAGGCATTTGGCCACTGAAAGACTGGTCTTACCACACATCCACAATGTAATGACAGCTATTGTCAAATTAGCTTTCAGATGCTCTAATTTCACATTTGTATTTCACCAGAAATATTGCCTGGCACTATATTAAACAAAGGCAAAACTTTATTCCAGTCAATACTGTGAGGGTGGTGAGACCAAGAGAAGTTGTGGCTGCCCCACCTCTGGCAATGTTAAAGGCCAGGTTGGATGGGGCTTGGAGCAACGTGGTCTAGTGGAAGTTGTCCCTGCCCATGGCAGGTGGTTGGAACTAAGGTGTTCTTTAGGCCCTTTCCAACCCAAACCATATGATTCAGTGTGTGAGAGCAATCATAGCAAATGGATGTCATATAGTTTGAAAGCATCATTGTACGCTGATCATCTTTGAAAAATATTTAACAAAAGGCTCCTTGGTCTGCAGCTGAACCCGAACTCAGTGAGGAAGTAACTGAGCAGAATCAGACATTCCCATTAAGTGAAATTAGCCAAGTGCAATTTGCCTGGCTGGTCCCCTCTATGTATTAGCATTTATGTTCAGCCAGCGATGAGCTTAATCAGGTTTTTTAAACAAAAAGAGAAAATTCTCCCCAAACCCCATAAACTTATCAGATTGATTAGTACCAGATTGCACTTCCATTGTAAAAAGGCAGCTAAGAACATGAAGAAAATTGTCTTTTCAGAAGTGCATCCTAATAGCTAATAGCAATCTTTCCTCATAGCAGGAACACGAGCTCACATATTTGCTAGCTGATTGCTGCCAGATTTACTGAAGACAAAAGGAGGCATTTCATTAAAGGGCAAATACCAGAGGGTATTTGAGGGTATATACAGAGGGTATATACAGAGCTGCTGCAGCTGTGGAAGGGACAGGTTTGCCCTCCCATTGCAAAGATTGTAATCACAAGGTCCTCCCCTCCTTCTCTCCCCCCTTACACAGTGAATGCATCTCAAAGAGCTGTCATGCCCAAGAAACAGCAAAGAAAAAAAGCAGTAGCATCTAAGGACATAAGTGTCAGCAACAATGCTGATGTGACAAATAAAGAGCAGAAACAACTCCATAGAGCCTGGTCCTGCTGGAGGGCACTTACCTGAAACAACAGCAGCAAAACTGAATGCAAGAAGCAGCAAGAAGGCATGTGAGCTAGGGCCCAGAGATGTCATGAAGATGGCAGCTTGAGCTGAACATGTGCAGCAGTATCGTTATCAGATTTAACCCCACAGACCTTCTGAATATCAGAAAAGAGGCAGAAAACTTCGCACCTTTTAAGACAAGCTACTGAAAGTAACACCGGTAAACAAAGGTTCCATATAAAAAATTTGGTTTAGAAAATTCAACCTGCTTTCAGGCAGATGGACACCAAATATGTCCTAACATGTATTGAGAGCTTTGAATTGTTTTTGTAAGTTATGCCTCAATGCATCCTGGTTTGCAAAACACCACAGCAGTGAAAGGTGGTCAAAGGAATAACATGCTGCAGCCCTCCCCATGTGCACTGCACACCTACTGGGTAAGAGGGAAAAGGAAACTTAATGACAGTCACCCCAGAATTATATTTTGTAACCCCAGTTATTACTTTAAGGCAGATAACCCTTATCTGAGCAGCACAAAATGACACTTTGACCCTCTGCTGCTCATTCCAACATTCTTTTCTCTTTAAGTCCACGGTTAACAGTTCTTATTACAGCACGTTTCTATAGTGACCAACTACTAAATTAATACTCAGTGTATTTCCCCTTCTACCTGCCTTAGTTCAGACTTGGAAACTCAAAGTGTTATTTAAAACATTGCAAAAACTGAGCCTTGAGCTGCAGTAAGATGGTATGGTAGACTACTTCATCACTCTAACTTCCCACCTCTTGAAACAATACAAAACCAGATAAATGCATCATTTACAAATGAAAGCAAAATTCTTCATGGCTCACTAACAATAACTTGAAAAGCTAGTATGTAAAGGGCTAGGAAAAAATGAATTGCCAGTACCTTAGAGAAACATCAGACTCCTACTTTCAGGCAAGTACTTAATTTCTTCAGCAGCTTTTTGACTGACTTTTGTGCCTTGGTTACATTAAGAGTACTTTGCCCCAAGTGCAGCGGCCTTCCTAGAGAATAATAACCAAAATAAGCTTTATGTGGAGGTAAAGCACTGTGTTCCCAGGAGGAGACAGGGGAGCACACTGCTATAATACATGGCAATGAATCATCCTCCTGACGTAAAGACTAAAAGCACTAAGAGAGGAATGCAGTAGGTTGAAGTAAAAAAAATTAAAAAGGGACTCAACTGGTTCAAGTTTTACATATGCAAATAAACAGTATGAGGGGGAAACACAGTGAGACATGTGAAGTAATGAGCGGAAAGATCAGGTGTATCTATCCTCCTGGAAGCTGAAAGAAGGAAGATATTAAACTGTGCTTTTGGGTAAATTGCCACTGCCAGTTATTGACAAAGTTGTCAATTATAGAGGATTATTTAGACTAATGATACCTGAAGAAATGGGGATTTAGAAACACTTGGGAGTAATAGGAGAGATAGGAATATGCTGCAGATGATAAATGGAATGGATTGAAAGTAAAAGAGCAAAGAGGCCAGCTTCAGCGGGAATAATTCAATATCCTTCATTAGCATGTTGCAGTACTCCAGAGAAACCATGTACCTACTTTCAAAGCTGGATTTTAGAAAATAAATGTAACCAAGTGGATGAAAGACCAACAATGCTATCAGACTGCTTGGCATAGAATTTATTCAGGTAACTTCTACTTTGCTAATGTTTAAATAACTTAATTAAATGCACTGACTGCCCAGGTCTGTAAACAGTAAAATATTAAATCATCATTAGGCAGCTTTTACTGAAATCAGACAATGCATTAGGAAAAGAGGACAGTGCTTGAGTCAATAGTAGGATTTCAAGTAATTGAGTATTCATGTAGCTTGACACACATGGATAAAGCAGGGGCCAACAAGTAAAAGGACAGTAGCAACTGGCACCACATTGTTTTTTTAATTGGTCTAGAAGTAAGACTTAAGTTATATTTTGAGACTGGGGATGTGAAATGTGTTTTTGAAAGTACTGAAAGTACTCCTACAAGATCACAAAGGTCTGTTGTATTAAAAACATACTCTGCTGCAGAGGTAGGGTTATCTGCTGACACAGTTTTCTCAATAGAATGAAAGGTATTTCACTATGCTCACGAAGAGGTTGACAGGTTAGGATTTCAACACAAGATTTGAAAGAGCTAGGCCTAAATCACAGTTTTGGCATTGATTTGTTTGGTCACATCAGCTGCTTAATTCTTCTGCTTCTGCTTCTGCTTCTTCTTCTGCTTCTTCTTCTTCTGCTTCTTCTGCTGCTTCTTCTGCTTATTTTTCTCCTTCTGCTGCTTCTAATGCTGCTGCTTCTTCT
>JAVHNF010021773.1:22388-35095 GCA_034783455.1 Micropsitta finschii | reverse complement strand
CACGAGAGCAGAGTAGAGGGGCAGGATCACCTCCTTCAACCTGCTGGTCACGCTCCTTTTGATGCAGCCCAGGATACCGTTGGCTTTCTGGGCTGCGAGCGCACACTGAAGCTGGCTCATGTTCATTTTCTCATTGACCAACACACCCCCAAGTCCTTCTCCTCAGGGCTGCCCTGAATCTCTTCTCTGCCCAACCTGTAGCTGTGCCTGGGACTGCTCCGACCCAGGTGTAGGACCTTGCATATGTATATATATTTATATATACATGTACTGATATATTAACTGCTGTTCAGTAGGAGCTGTCGGGCAGAAATGCACAGTAAGGACTGTTCCTGCTCGATGATAAGACACAAGACAGTTGAGGTTTTATTACGTAAATGACAGGGTTGAACTCCAGTGATTTTAACTACCCAGGTACCTCACGATGAAGTGTGGCAGGATGGGACAGTCTTTGGTGTTAGCCGGCAGGTATGCTGGGCAGAGAACACCCTTCTGGATGTTGTACCGCTGCTGGGAGGGAGCCGATGGAGTAAGCAGGGCAGAGGGGAGGGTAAGTGAAAGCAAACACAGCATGATTGAGTCCTTTGGTGGCTTGTAAAGGAGTGAGAACGGGGAAGTAAGCGGCTGATGGGCTTTAAAAAAATAACCCGAGCTGCCTAACGTTAACCAACATCCTGTGGGAAAGTTAGCAGCTGCTGAAAGAGGCTCTATAAAGCAAAATGACAAGTCACCCTGCTATGGACGGAAGATAAGGCACAGCATGGGAGCAGCAGGAACTCTTCAGTGACCTGAGAACTAAGCGGGGAACAACAAAAATAAACGTTAGAAATAAACATTCACAACTCTACGAACGATGGTAAGCGCCCAGAGCACGGCAGAAGGTCTGTCCCTCTCCTGGGCTGGAGGCTCACGCTGCCGGGCTTTGGGCGAGCGGAGCAGTATGACAAGGAGGGGTGGGTTTTACTCAGTGCTCATGAGGCAGTGCCCACCGCCGGGTACCTAACGGGGCAGTTCTGGGCAGAAAGGCCTGCAGGACGTCAACAGTCTGCAATGGGCTCGTATCGAGTCAATCGACGAGCACCGGCCGAGGCGAGGCGGGCGGGACCGCCTCACCCAGCACCCCAGCCTCCAGGCGGACCCACCCCCCGCCCTGCCGCTCTCTCTAGGACCTGCGATGAGTTTGCCCGCCGAAGTCGGTCTCAGCGCCTGCGCGGAGGGAGGCGGCCGAGCTCCGTATACCCATGGAGGGCGCAGAGGCCGAGTCGAGCGATAGTCGCTCGGAGGAGGACGGCGCCGCACCCTGCAGCGGCCTCCCGCCTCCGGAGCAGTCCGCAGCCACGGTGAGGGTACGGAGGGTGGTGGCGGCTGGGCGGTGTCCCTCCCTCGGGCTGCCGTCCTCGCACGGCCTACTCTGCCGGGGCCGAGCACCGGGCTTTCTTGAATATGCTGCCCGGCCGCAGCGCCGCTAGCCCTGGGCGGGCGAGGAGGGGTACGGGGTTCGGCCGGCGCAGGGAGGCCGGAGCGGACGGCAGCCCAGCTCTGCCCGCGCGGCAGGAAGGGGCTACAGGTGGGGATGGCCACCCGCTGCCTGCCTAGGGCCGAGCCTCTGCCTGGGGGAGCTAGGGGCAGCGCTGTGCAGCCCGGCCCTCTGAGCTAGGGGCTTCTCCTTCCAGCCCCATTGTGGACGGGATTTGTGCACGATTAGTCCTCATCCCTGGTGCCAGATCTCTGTTACTATTTATTACTATTAAGTATCTTCTCAATTTGTCTTCCTCCTCCCCCTTAAATTTCACAAGCCACCTCCCTTTCAATTCAGCCTTGCCTTTCTACGGTGGGTGTGTGGTCCTGACTGGTTTCTGCTCGACAGTGTGTAAAAGATAACGATCCTCCTCTCAGAGATTAAATAGAAATCATCTCAGTCCGGATGTATTCTGTTTCCTGTGAAAGAGGAGAGGTGTGTCCCAGGTGCCCTGAGGAGGAATTCACCGGTGGTTGGGAACTGTTTGGGTAGAAAGTACTGGGGTTGACTTGTTTGGGTTTGGGTTTTTTTTTGGGTTGTGTTTTTTTTTTTTTTTGTTTGTTTGTTTGTTTTTACAAAAGGTTACTTTGTTACCTGGGAGAAAAAAATATTTTTCCTTCCTTCTCCTTCCTGTCCTCCTGGCTCCTGATGGTTTGTGTCTTTTTGTAGATTTTGTTGGTTTTCTTTTTTCACAGAAGCAGGTTTTTTGTTTTGATTTGCAAATCTGACACGGAACACAGGTATAAAACAAAGCCCTGCCAAAGCTTTTCTCCTATAGAGACCTGTCTTATTTAAATAAATGTGGTGTGGAAGAAGGGGAGGCAGGGTTAGTGGCCTTTGCCTTGTGTGGCTGATGTTACATGAATCTTTATTTTCCTCTTCGAAAAAGATGGAAGATTGTTTGGCAAAAAAAATGGAAATCACTGTTTCAGAAGCTGAAAAACGGACTGGGAGGAATGCCATGAACATGCAAGAAACATATACTGCTTACCTCATTGAGACAAGGTGGGTGATGAGAGCTCACTCTCCAATGTGTGGATGTACTGTTCTAAACGTTCTCTCCCTCCATCCACCCCTGAAAATATTCAGGGACAGCTGATGAAAGGATCTAGCTGGTTTATGACTTGTTATGCAATTATCAACCTACTCTAGGAGATCTTTTCCTGTGAAAACTTGGCATGAGCTCTGCAGCAGTACTAATGCTGATGTTGTGTAACTGTATGTGGAAAAATGAGTGCTCGAAAGATGTTGCTTTAATATGGTGTCAACAACTGTTTGGCTCTTTCTTAGACATGGGTTGGATAAACTTATATATGTACATATGAGATTGTATGTGAGAAAGGTTGTGCATTAAGGTCTAAAGTGATGGTTAGGCTTGGTTGAGATCACAAGAAAATAAAGAAATCTCATGACTTTTGTCATGTGGTCAAAATTTACTGCCCCACTAATATTTGAAGTGTTTTGCTTGATCTGATCACCACATACTCCTTGTAGATCCTCAAAGGGTTGAGGTTAATTAACTGTTTCCTTCCTTCATACTAGCTTGAGCTTTCACTGGAGAACTTAGTGCTTGCTATTTCTCGTGTTAACAAAATTAATAATACAACTATGGTAAACATGCTTGGTACTACAAAGACAACTTGCAACTTTAAGTCTTGAGTACTGAAAAGAAGCATTGAAATATCTTACGAGTTGTTACTTTCCAAACAGTTACAGATGACTCCTGTTACACAGGATTGTGTTACTCAGCTGAAGCAAGAATTTCAAAATTAGACTTTATTAGGAGATTTTTCTCCCTCTTTTTTTTAATAACAGTTTTAACCTTTGGGCCTTGCCTCGGGAATGATCTGCTGTACAGATAAAACCTTCTGAAACAAAGCAGTTGCATTTTGCAAAGGCTCTAAAGAGTTCAAACTGTAATACTATCACATAAGTCTCTAGTTACTGGTAAAGGTTACTTTGCTTGCTTAATTGATAAAGGAACACACCAGTCACACTGACTGCAGGCCTAGTGGGATACGTTTACTATGTTTTTGATAACATTTATGGATAAAATCCAAAATAGATGTATATTATGTTTTTCAGATATTGTGGCTCTTTGTCAGTTGCTCAGATTTTAAAAAAACCCAAACTTGCTATAATGTATTGATATCAAACATCACATCTTCTCACATAAGTAATGTTATTTTTCTTTTAATGATACTTCTGAAGGAAGAGAGAAGAAAATTGGTGTCCTTCGTGTCTGACTGTGATGGGAAGTGTGCTCTGGAGGCGTCTTTATGCAGCCTCAGAATATGCTGACTCCATCTCCTTTCCTAGTCTCTCTTCCATTACTTTAGACTCACTCACTCACTCCTGCTGGTCTTTCCCAGTGGCTCTTTTGTAGTGGCAAAACTGTATTTTGCTGCCTGGATTTCTTTAATTCATTAAGATTTATTTTATTCTGTGGTCAGCAGATACCAAGACCAATTACATGTTTGTCACAGAATTATTGAAAATGTGGGTTTGTCAGATCTCTAATAAAATCGGTTCTCTCTTCCTTTTGCTGAGAAGGCAAAATTTCTTGCATAAATATAGTCAGTGCTATTAAATGTGCTTCCTGCTGAGCATGTAGCTGTAGCTGGGCTTCACAGCAATTTGTCTGTGGGTAATAGGATATTTTGTAGCTGAAGAGTAAAACTCAGTTTATAGTAATATAAAAGGAAGACCACTTAATACTAGTTGCGTTATGTTTGTGTGAACTAGAGTTCTGCCATTACTGCTATCTAGGATTTAATTTCAGTTTGAACTGAGGAGTTGCATCTGGTGAGTAAGAGACACATCTTGAGTGCAGTTACAACCACTGTATATTTGCTACAGAACAGGAGCTGAGCATTAACTTTGCTAGTGCTGATGAACCCCTTTTCAAAATGCAGGTGATGGTGTGGTTTCCTTTTTCTTTTTGGTCTGAAAAGATTTATTACTGTTCTCACATTTTCATGTGACTTTTGTTTTTTTTATTTTTTTTTAAGTGCTATTATACCTCAGTGTAGTTCTGTTTTGTTGAGTCTACTGCTGGAGACTGCAGAGTCTCAGCAAGTTCCAAAGGTCATGCTTCCTGAAAGCGTCCCCTTTATTCTTGCTTTGCACCTTTCTGCATTAGCTAACTAGATTTTTGTGGTGAGCTGCTTCCGTTCAATTAGTTTTCAAGTCAGTTTGCTTCACAGCTTCTGTTAAACTATACAGTTATTTTAAAATAACTTAGGTTTTATATTATCTCTGCGAGAACAGAGGACACTTCTGCCTCTTTGTGGAAATGGCATTAAGGCAAGTACAAATTCTTATAATTAAGATGTACAGCTCAGTATTCCTTCTTGAGAAGCAGGTCCTCAGCATATCACTTGCCTTCTGTAAGGGAAATTGCAACTATTCAGGATCTCACTCAGACTAGGTTGCTTGTTGGAGATTTAGACAGCTGTGTCTTGAATCAGAGTCTTCATTAAACTACAGAAACTGAGGTATTATAAAACCTAGAATTTGACTCAAGGTTTTGTGCCCTTTGTTTTTTATTACAGAGCTGAAAGTTAATCAGCTCTGTGTTGATGGACTTTTAGTACCTTCAGTGCCTTTTTTCCTGTTCCCCTTTAAAGTAAACAATTTCTTCTGTGGTAGCAGGACACGTCCATTTAGTTAACGTTGCTTCAATCCCTGCTGACTTTCAGATCCCCTGCCTGGTCCTCCTGGTCACAATATGATGACTGCAATGTGTTTTGTTGGTTTGTGTTGTGTTTTGTTTTGGTTTTTAATATGGCTTTAGGAAAAAGTAACACAGCTTCACGCAGCCTGGTAGCTAACTGCTTAATAGCCAGATCCCTGGTTTCTAGCCTTACTAGTCTTTACTTCCTTTTGAAGTGATTTGAAGGGGTGGGTCACTACAGTTCCTTGTTACTCCTCCAGCGTGGCTGGGGAAGTTGCTCATCTTAGTTCTGCTTTTGGTATTTGGAAAGTTTTCCAGTTGTGACATAAATGATACCTGCTTCTCTCTTAAGACCTTGGATTGCCCATCCAAAGTATAAGGAATTTTAAAGAAGAAGTTTCAGTAAGAGAAATGAATGTGGAAATCAGTAGCCAGCCAGGTCACAGTTCAGTAGCAACAGTGCTGCACCATGGGACTTGAGGAGTTTTTCCTGTTACGATCTGTTTGAGTTCCTTTCCCAAAGCCCTGTGTTCCCTACTGGGCTAGGTAAAGAGTTCAGGCATGCATTTCTAGGAGAGAGGCACAGAACGAATACCCTCAGAGAAATATTGTCTTCTGATAAAACAACAATGCAGATTTTGGTCATTTAGAGTCAGGAAGGCATGTCTACTCCCTCCAAAGGAGGCGTTAGGAAAAGAGGAAGAAAGTCTGAATTCAGTATGAGCTTTAAACAGGGGAGAATCAGGAGGTGAAATAAGATGAAAGAGTTGAAAAATTAATTGACTGCTGGTTTTTACTTAATTGATCTTGTGACTCATTAACATGCCCAGTAGATGTGTATTAAATACAACAAACAGGGAGGAAAGAAGTATCAGCTGGCTGTGATGCATCTTCTGGCAAGAGAACTGCCTCTTTGTCATACAGCTTGCTAGGTGACTTCTGGTGTCTTACAAAGCACCTAGGTGATCTGTAATGATTGCTCTTCTGTCTGCTGAGAAGCCTAAATACAGAGACCATTTCTAAGAGCTAATGGAAAAAGTTGCCCAGCCCTCTAAGATGGTATTCCTCTACAAAGAGAGTGAACCTTGCCTGCTGTCAGGGAGTGGAAGTGTCTCTTCTTGTACACTGGAAGGTCAAAGGCTGAAAGCAAAGTTACTGCTTCTGCAGTTGAAGAGGTGATTACTTTTACGAGGAAGTAAACGGATGTATTTCCTCCTTGTCTGATTTAATACTTTGCAGCCATTCCTCTTTTTATTGCGTTCAGAATCGTTTAATGGCTCATTTCAGATAATTAGTTTTAAATGGGAAATGGGAAGAGTTAATTAGATCGACTAAAGTTTTCACATTGGCACTTTGAATTAAGGTCAATGAACATGACTTTTGGACTAATGTAATCTTCTAATCACTTATGATAACATCAGTTGTGAATGTACAAGCTGAAGGTTTCAATTTTGTCTTTTTTTCAGGCAGGTAATTCAGTCAATGAATAACTCACATTGTAACTGTACTTAGAGGGGAAACGTATGGTTTTCCTGCCTGAAGACTGTACAAGTATTATATTGTATTTTTAAAACCAAAACGAATTGAGAAGTTTGACTGAATGTCAACAAGTGATTATAATCTTAATTGAAACTGCTCTGCAGTACTTGCATTTAATGGTGGAGTTCGTAATGTGGTCTAAAAAATTAGATGGTAATGAAGGTATTAAATGTAATGAGTACCTTTGTGGATTTCTGCTTCCTTTCTGGAATGGGGTTCCTGAGAAGAAATGAGGGAAAATGCAAAAAGAAGGCTGAGAAACAATGAAAGAGTAATATCCTAGAGAATGCTGGGACTGTGTTCCACAAAGTCTTTTGCTTGTAATTCTGTTACGTACATGGCAAGGGTCCTGGAGTGTCTACACACAGTTGAATGAAGGTTATTTTATTCACAGTCAAATAAAAGGTTGAATGAAGACGCTGCCAGCTTATTTCAATGAGCGGAGCTCTATACATGCCCAGTTTCGACAAGGTGGGGGCAGCTATAAAACTGGAGTGTGAAACAAAGGCACTAGGGGAATTTGAAGAATGTACTTGAAGCTGGTCTGTGTCCCAGTGAAAGTTGTGAGAGCTTTTCGTAAAACATTGCCTATAAACTGAAAAAGGGAGAGTAAGCAGTTTATGCATTTATTGCAAGAAAGAGGGATATGCATCAGCAGCAATTCTGGCTAGGGTGTGAAACCTAGGCATGATATACTGCAGTAGTCCATTGTGATCTATGATTTTCTTTTAAAACAACCAATTTGTTAGGTATGTGGCTGGGAGGCAGACCACCTTGCATTTCCTTCATGAGCACAGAAGGGATTTCAATATGAAGCTTTTTTAATTATCTAACTGGGTGTAGGCTGGAAACATGCTGCCTAGGATGCCTTCTTTCACAGAATTCATTGCATTGCTCTAGGTGTTACCGTCAGCCACAGCAGCTCCAGGCTAGCACTCTCCTTTGTTGAAAATGAAGAGTTTTCAACAGAATAGGTGCTGTTTATTTTCTTTTTAAATCACTGAAAAAATTTTCCTTTGAATTTCAGAAGACAGAAATTCACATCAGACTGGAGGCATGATTAATGTGCCATTTTTATAAACTATTTCTTACAAATCTGAAAGGCTCTCTGGTTAAACAGCTGCAAAATTAAGCTGAAATATTCAGCCTAAAACAGCCTCTAGCAAGGAGCAAATTCTTACCACAAAGCTGTGTGCATTATTCATCAGTGTTCAGGATGGGAATTTTTCAATCAATAAGGCAGAAAGCAACTATGATGCAATTTTTGTCAAAACCTAAGTAAAAAAGGTTCACTTTTTTCTGTGTTTCTATTTTTCATAAAACAACGTACTGACCTTGCATTTAGAAAAGAATGTGAAGCTGCTTCAGTTATTGCAGCAAGTTCAGTAGTACCTGTCAGGTATGTATTTCAAATATATTTGGTCTAATTTAACATCTGGTATTTCTGAAAGATACTTCGTTGGCTTAAGAGTACTGAAACGAGCTGTCTTTACAAACAGCTATAACTTTAACCTCATAATAGTGGAGTATGAGTTTACTAACAATGTGTTAATTACTATATTTTGGATATAAGATGCTCTGACAAGAAAATACTTTCTCTAAAGTGCTATGAATAATCATGTATTTGGCACATCTTTTTATGGAAGAGTCAAAGGAATTTGGTAGTGGTCTGAGGGTTTTGGTTTTTTTGTATGAAACTAAGGTGACTGAGAGAGGACCTGGTGAGATAGTTCGTGTCTGAAAAAAATCTAAAATGGAACGTATTCTCTTCTCTCTTAATATAGAATAAAGGAACTTAATATATGTGTGTATTGAGATGAGGAATAGAGTCTTCCAGTGTTGACTCAGAGTTCAAGTAGTTTCTTCTGAGGCCTCTGGTATGGGCTGGTGGTACTTGAGACATGCTACTGGACCAGATGGAAAACAAGAACGATCCAAAATGACAATTACTAGTAGGTTCAGTGCAACTATAATTTAAATTCAGTGGGTTACTTGTTCAGGCAACTACACAAATGGGGTTTTATTTGTATATTTTTAGTCTTTTCATTCATTTAGACATACAGTTGTAGGAAACCTCTAGAGTCGTCAAACAGCAGTTTCTCTAATCCTTCAAAAAGTAAATTCATAAACAAATCTCCAAAACATGTTCCTGCTTAATTCTTTCTCACTTATACTTTCCAGTTTGCCGTTGTTTTGGAAAACAGGAATGAAATTATACATATAGTCTGCTTTGTAATATATTCCAGTCTCTAAAACAATTACACCTTTGTCAAAGAAAAAGAAAATTAAGTCCAATACCCATAAGTACCTTTTTTGTAAGAACCTGATTTAATTAGTGACGCTGAAGTCTAATGCCATGGGCTGATCGGATCAACTTCTGAGTCTTGCGTCTTGAATTTTATGTTGCTAAGATTTGGCCAAATGTTTGAGCCCCCAAGATAAATCTTACCAATTATATTTTTTGTTTCATAGCCCAGTCCCTTATGTGTAAGATCATGTGGAAGTTAAATCACAGAGGGGAAAAGAGCCCAATGTAAGAGTATGGTAAGCAGCCAGCTATGCAGCATGGCAAATTAAATTCAGAACAATATTACTTTCTCTTTTAATGTTACTTTAATCTTTTTTTGTCATTTAAATTTTATCCTTATTTGACTTTGGATAGAGCCTTCTTCTGTATTAGACTCATCCTGCACTGTACCGTTAGCTTCAGATTACACATAAATGATGTTACCTGTAGGTATTTTTCCAGAGCATGCTCTCAGGTCTTGCATGACCCATTCTGGTTTATCACTTGTTTAGAAAAGAAAAGTACTTGTTATTCATTGTTCTATAATGTAAAAGTGACATGGTGGAATGATTTCCTTCCTGCTGAAGCAGGAGTGTGCAAACAGGAACTGGAAAACTACTTTTTCTGGGACTCAGACTTCATAGCTGGGGATCACTTACACCTTGCAATTGTGTTTGCAGTCACATCTGCATTGCATCAATATACACAAAACATTCAATTCCTGGAGTTCTGTGCCAATCAGTGTGAGTTCAGTGTAAAATCTGAGCATAATATTTTTAGTAGAAGATTACCCCTAATTATTTCTCAGCGTTAGGAAAGAAACTCTCTAGAATGACAGAGGCACGTTTTTGTGTACAAAAGTTCTACTCTTATTTGTTCCTTAGCTTGCTTGAGCATTATTTACTCTTTGATATAAAGGACCAGACATTCCCTTTGGATAGGGTAATCAGCAGCAGAAACAATACAAGCCACGTTTTTCACAGGCCAGAAAAATAACGGTCTTTGTTCTGGCCAGGAACAAAGAATGAATGGACATTATGTCCAGTACCTATATGAACTATTTCTTTCAAACTCTAACACAGACTCATGAGAAAAGGTAGCCAAGGAAGTTACTTGTTTACTGATAGAAAAAAGTGACATTTTCTTGTCTCTTTAACAATGACTTAGCTCAAGAGATTGCCTGAATGTGAATTGGTACAGACAAAAGTTCAGCCTGCCACAAGATTATGAAGTTTTGAGTTTCTTAGCACTGAAGATTCACATAGAAAGTCTGGATTGAACGATAGGAGAGAAAAATGGTGGTTCATAAAGCTTACAGACCTTCATATAGAAAAATGGCCATGAAAATTCTTTTGAGGGTTGATCAGTCAAAAATGATGCTAAAAAAAGGAAAAACATTAAAATTCTGCATGTATGTATGTATTTATTTATATTTCTAAAAGGCTGGAAAGGCCCAGAACCAGCAGATAGACATTTGGAATGGCTCTCAGTACAAGCAAAATACATAAATGGTACTTGGTGGCTGGGAAATGAAACAAGAATTTTTATCATAACTGTGCAGGTCTGCCTCAGAAGAGAGCATTACACTGGCAACCTGATTGAACACAGATTCTAAATAAGGAGAAAGGCTGTGGTTAAGGGGGGTGCATGAGTGGCAAAGGAGAAATTCCTACAGGAAACACCAATGTAAAATTAAGTAAAGAATAAAACCACCCTGCTGAAGAGTACTTTTTTCCTGAGTGGAAAAATCTTTTACCAGTCTTTTGGCTTATAAAATCATGGGCAAGGCCTGCAAGGAGGAAGAATAGTGAGAATTCACAAGTTACAATAATTCAACAAGTTCGAATCCATTGATCCAGGATGGATTTTCAGTAAAGACAAACCTGGTCTGAGGGAAAAAAGACTGTATTCTTGTTCATGGCTTATTCATTTTTCTTAATATTAATTCAGGAGTTGGGGTGACTGCTTTGTAGCAAGACATGTGGAAGGGGAAATCCTAGACTTAGTCTGAAGGAAAGAAAAAGACTGGCTTTCTGAGTCTGATGAGGCCACACGGGCAAGGAGCTGTGTGATTAACACCTTTGCCATCAAGGGAGAATAACTGACCTGTGAAAATGAGAAGGGTCACATGCTAAATGCAAAAAGCTAGCACAATATTTGATAAGTGCCAGATAGAAAGATCGCTGCAGTGAACTTGGACAGCGCGGCCTGAATAATTTTTCAGTCTTACTGAAACAGAAGAGAATAATAAACTATGATGATATACTTCCATAGGATCTGTTTTAGTCAAAACACGTCCTTGTATATATTTTTGATCTTTTGCAGTTATAGGAAGTTCTGGACAGAATGAACTGACAAAACTTTAACTATAGAAACCCCATTACAATACAAATAACTTGTGATTCATCAAAAGGGCAGGGGAGGAGGCCTGGAGGAAGTCGAAATCAAATGTCACCACCTAAAAATATATCTGAAATGATGAGATTTCTTCCACTGATGAATATTTGGAGTAAATTCCACAAAAAGCCATGCTTTTAATGAACTGTGTGATGCCGACCTTGTGTGGGCTGAGGATAAAATGTAGGAATGGGTTTTGAAAAGATGCTCTAAATAATTTATTGACCACATTCTGGGAATTGGCATTTGGCTATGTTTCTAAGCCCACAGCCATTTCAGCAAATGTCAGTAGCTCAAGACTTAGTGGAGTGGTACTCCAGTTACAGTGGGATGAATCTTGTCACACATGATTTCAGGCAGCTTTCAGATGCCAAGAATAAGTATGACAAACAGCGAGAGTATCTGGGTTAGAGGCTGGGGCATGGAAGAGATTCAGAAGATGCTTCCACATCTTGATAAGTTCAAAGATGTGACAGGTAGATCGTAAACCACTTGTGGTATTCATAAAATAGCAACAGTAAGGGGAAGTTCCCCTCACTAATGTTTTTCAAATCTATCTCAAAAATATATTATTCCAGGAGCGTCTCTACAGATGACCAACTGTTTATTAAGGAGATCATAAACGACTGAGATTTTCAGCATGATAAAAGAGCACATGGAGATGTAGCTGAATGGCTTCCTTTCATCACTGCGTGAATCTGGTGTGTATAAGTAACCACAGATGACCACAGACAAACCAAAACTATCTATGTTGTTTTTAGGGGAGAGCTTTTTGCTTATGTTCAGCAATTTCATGGCAGTTCCACCATCTTCAAAGGTCAGCGGAAACAGCCCTGCAGCTGCCATAAGATTGCCACTTACAGAGCTTAGAATATGCCCTGCCTAAGTGATAAGGCTGCAGAAAGGTACAGTGACTGCCATTCAGAAGGTAGCATACCATTTCCTTCTTTGGTGTTGGCTGACTACTTTTTCTAGTTTTATGGAAATTCTGCTTTTCAGTAACTGTGCAATTCATCTGGTCACAGAAAAGCACTCCAATCTCAAGAGTATTTTAACAAGCCCTAACCACTTTCTCTAAGCACTGATTGCCAAGAGCTTTGCTGCATCAGAAAGACTTGTTTTTACTTCTAGAAACAGTCCAGTTGATTGGTCAGGAGAAATACTGACAACTTCGGAGGCAATTTTTCATGGTAAATTGATCCATATTAAACTTGTGAATCACAGAATCACAGAATCCCAAGGGTTGGAAGGGACCTCAAAAGATCATCTAGTCCAACCCCCCTGCAAGA
>JAVHNF010021772.1:0-15156 GCA_034783455.1 Micropsitta finschii | reverse complement strand
CCCTCTTCTCATTGTACTTCGTGTGATGCTTGTTTATTTTATTTAATTTTCCCCAACTGCTCTCTCTCCCTGCATTAAGATCATGAGAAATGAAAGCATTTTTTCCTTTCATTCTGCTGCCCTGAGGCTCCTCCTGCTTGGTCACCACTCATCGTTCCCATTAAGGATTATGAGCTCAACAATATCTGAGAGCTTTTCCCACTTTCTAGTTCTTGTGGACCAATTCTACCAGCTGTAACACCACTACACTGGAATTTTACCAGATATGAATGTGGCTTTTTAGGTTTATGCCCTCAGAATACAATTGACTATGACCCAGTTCCTGAGAAGAACCTCTCCTGAAAGAAAGGGAGATGAACCCAAAGAAACATAGAATGCAGTGGCCAAAAATACTGTATGAAACTATGGCAAGGAGGTCCTCACCTGGATCTCCTGGGATTTACTTGATAGGACATGCACAAAACTGTACATAAGACTACTTAATGCTTAATTGAGGGTGCCCTGAGATCCCTTGCACTAAAAGCTGCTCCAGTTTAAGATAGCTGCTAACTTTTGCCAGATGTTGAAACCATAGCTGAGCTTCTGAGTGCTATCAGAGTGGAGAAGCCCCTACCCCTTTCACCCAAACATGCTGATCTAAAAAAATCCAGTTTGCATCATTTTGCTCTCTCGGTATGGAGAGAGGCTTTTCACAGAGCAAAATCTGGGCCTCCATATCCCGTTTAAACAAGAGTCTCAAAACAGTCCAGAGTAGTTTAGAGACCTAAGTTTGGAGTTTAAGGGAGGAAAAAGCTTAATATCTCACCTCTTGAAAATAGGAATTAGTCTGCGAAGTTGCTGGGTAAAACTAAGAAAATTGATCAATTTCATATCCATGTTCCAAAGTCTCTTTGATTCCTGGATACTCTTGTGCTTTGTCTTTTGAACCAAACTAGGATCAGCAACAGCTGAGTGTGGCTCTTGAACTGTTCAGCTGAGACACCCATGAGCAGGAGACAGGAAGGGACTAGTCCCAGGCTGAGAGAGAAAACATGGCAAAGGGAGCTGGGGAAAAGCCACATCACCCAGCAGCCCCACCGGAAGCCTCATAGGCAGGCTTCACAGTAGGTGAGGAGATTTAGATTGTACTACTTTTTACCCTTTCTGCTTTCTTGGCTTTCTTTTTAGGTTGATAAAACGAGGTTAAAAAAAATAGAGGAGAGAGTTTCTTTCTTGTTTAAATTAATTTTTAAGAATATTTTTATGAAATAAGAATGAAAATATATAGGCATTTTTATACTGATGTTTTAAATCCAGTGTCAACCATCTTTAAACACATGTAAAAATACAGAAAGGTAAATTAACTAATTTATTTTTAAATTAAGACCTATTTCCAAGGCAAATAATGGAAAACATTTATTTTCCAAACTATTGGAATGAAATGATTGGACGGGAAGGGGCTTTGGTATTATTATTGGGTGCTTTTCCGCTGCATAAATTAACTGCTCAGGGGAAAAGGCATGAATTCATAAAACATTTTGGTAGTACTAAATCAGGAGGGGATTTTTGTTCTCTTTTTCTCCTGGTAAAAAAGACATTAGATTAAAAATATCACCTAGCTCAGTTTTGGCATCAAGGGTGTCCAATGTTTGCTGGGGTTTGTACCTCAAGCATTACCCACCATGTTTACCTACATCAATAGCCGGGAGGGGAAGTCTGTAACTCTCCTTGGCAGGTCCCTGCTCAGGCCCCTAAAGACCAGGTTTGCTGTCACCAGCACAGATCACAGGGCTGCACAGATGGCTGCCCACATGTGGCACTGGTGGCGATGCGGGCAAACGGCAGCTTGGTGGTCAGCCCTGGGTGGGACAGGGTGCTCACATATGTGCCCAAGGCAGTGCTTTATGAACGGCGTGGATACAAGCCCAGCCAAAGAACATCACTGGTAATTCCCCCCTCCTACCAACTTTATTTTTTCCCTAAGATATGCAAGATATGTCAAGGCCCAGCTTAGGAAGGGCTTTTAAAAGATCTTTACTGTTCAAGGCAGGCTGTGGTTTCATTATTTTTATTATTTTGGTAGAATGAGTAACAGGAATAATAGTAGCTGAGGGTTGTTTCTCTTCATTGACTCTGTGTTAGGTTTGGAAGCCATTCGACCAGGACAGTCAAAACACAGACAGGAAATAATCTGTGATAATGTCCAACTGGAGTATCAATTACAGCTTTAGAGTTTCATGTTAAAGGGATATTGTCAGATCAAATTTAAACCAAAAGTTGTGGGTTCTGTTTTTCAAATACATAGATATATACGTAGATATGTATATGTATGAGAAAGAGAGAAACGGAGACTACTAGAAACATTTACAATTCTCCTTTCTTTTTAAGTTAAGAAAAAACAAAAGTCATTCTAAAGGAAATAGTCTCCTCCCTGCCATGTGTGAGACTTGACTGCTGTCTTCAGCCTATCCTGACCCTATGAGCTTACTGGGGTTTTTTTAAAATCCTCTCTTAAAAGACTCTGGTGAGTGAAGCGTCTCTTTCCCCAGAGACTAGAGAAGAAGCAGGGTTAATCTATCACAGTGCCCCATAGCAATCTTCAAAGCAGAGGTGGGCACGAGCCCATGCGGAGACTTGGCAAATGCATCTCTGACCAGGGTATGGTGCATCAAAGCCACAGACATCAATGGAGCCTTTCCCCAGCTCATGTGGGCTAAAAAAGGTGTCTGATGATGGAAAACATTACAGGGGAACTGGGAAGATGGCCTTCCAACCAAGCCATGGTCAACCTTTCTTTTCACCAGGGTGGGAGAAATAGGTGGGGCTGACGAATCTTTCTGTATATCTGAAACCAGCTTCTTTCTGGATATCTGCTGTTAAATCTCACGAAGATAAGATGGTAACTGCAGCTTCGTGTTACAAGAGTCACTGGGTGGTCCCCAGAATACCATGAAAGGATCCTTCACATCAGGATCACATATTTAAAAGAAAGAACATCATACACTACCACTTTCCTCCTCCTTTTCTCTTTTGTCACCCAGAACTAGCAGAAATAAAGATAAGGTAGATGTATTTACAAGCAAGTTTGTGAAACCAACTGCTGGCAAACACATGAGAATGAAGTCCTGTGTCCAGTTATGGAGCTGGCACTTTAAAAATTAAATATGGAGAAAGCTCAAAGAAGAACTGCCAGAAAGGTTTATAGACTGGCAAAACACGCTTACCAGTGAGAGGAAAGGAGAACAATTTGTGAGATGGCATATGGGCTGGCACATTAATAAGTGATTAGGGGACCTACAGAGTGAAAAACTCTTGATATAAAATAGATCTCTGACTTATCAGCCAAAGGCATGAGAAACTCCACAGGCTGGAATTTGGAAATCAGCAAATCCCACAGAGGAAATACACAGCATGTTTCTGCACAGAAGAGTAATGCAGCACTGGGAGAACTGCACCCCATGGGACAAGGTGGGTTTACCATCATTTGGAGCCATGGGATGACATCCCTGGTCCCAGCAGAAATGAACATGAAATAGTACATTCCATGTTAAGCACAGGGCCAGATAAAATAGGGAGAAAGATGTCTTCCAGATCATCAGCCTGAAAGGTCTTCTGCCTTGGTGTCCGTCACTGCCCTGGCTATGTGACCTCTCCAATGTTAGGGCAAAGTTGTTTTCTACATTTATGGAAAGAAAGAGACTTCTGCATATGTGAATAGAGGGAAGGGACTGTACACCATCATGGCTGATTAGGTTGGAGGAAGCTTCACAAACATTTGTCAGGCACGGAGGCCAGATGGGAGAAACTGCATGCAAAGCTTTCCTGGTAGCTGCTAAATATGGCTAAGCATGAGCTCCTTGGCTCATGGAGAAGGGACCTGAGGCATTGTTCAAGTGAGGTCCTGTGCCGGCATGGTAGAAGTCTTTGGCCTCATGCAGTGATTTGCATGGTTTTGGGACCCTGCATAAGGAAATGAGAGTCATTTTTCAACCCCAGGGGAATGATTCTATGATTCTATGATGTAGAGAAAAAAAGGTGAACATTAGAACAAGGGAGGGTTTAAGCATATAGACACATATATAAAACAGTGATTTTCCAGTAGGAAAAAGCATCAAAAAGAGCTTTTTCTACACTTTCTGTTCTCTGGGAGAGCTTTCACTAATGTTTTCATTAGATCTCATTCTTTACAAAGATCATGCTACAAAAGACAAGTAGCTACTGCAGACTTATCTCTCACACACATTAATGAAGTTCTGGAGAGGGCTTCCATCCTGAGGAAACCTTTAAGTCCACCATGATTGCAAAACTTACTCAGCCTTTAAGAGGAATATGTGAAATTCCAGGGCATTCCGGAAAAGCTGACTCATGTGCAGCCAGGTTTTGACCCCAGGATTTGATTATGCCTGAGGATAAGGGAGATAATTATTTATATTTGGGAAATATGAAGGAAAGCTGAAAGCTGAAATATGACTGAAAGTCTGAACTGTGTTACAGGATCGCAGTGTAGGTAAATGGACCAAGATGTAGAGACTGGAACCAGCTGGAGTCTAAGGGCAGATGTCATCTGTCCCATATTCTTCTCAGTCTAACGGAACAGCCTCCCAAAACAGCTAAATAATGGATTCATTTGAAACCCTGACCTTGAGGCAAAAGGTCCTTGTTTCATTGCCTTGCTGTGGAGCTTTCCTGTCCCCAGTGAGGAAGCTTTTTGTCTAAGTTCCCCTTCTTTCTCTCTCTTTCTCCTCAAGCTTTCTCAGTTCATTTTCCATGCGACTAGAAACTGGAATGATTAAAAAGGGAGCCTCTGATTATAATAAAACAAAAAGCCAGAGTTTGTTTTGCTTTCCCTGAAAGAAGATCCGGTGGTTGGCCCTTCTTTAGAGAGTTACAATTTGGACAATTTGTCAGTGTGTTTAGGGCAGAGGAAAGCATGTGACAATGGATTCAGGGACCATGACCATAGCCTGGGACAGTGTGAGGATACACAGTTGACTGATCCTGACAGCCTATTCTGCGTTTCTTCAGAGCTGATAAACAACCCCCAGTGAAAATTAAGCAACAAGCACTGGAGACATATTTTAAACTGTTTTACCAGTTGTTTTTTTTTTCCTTAATCTTGGCCCAGGTAAAGCTTTATACCAGATCTCTGTGTATAGGTGTTCACACAACCTTAAGGATCATCCTAAGCAACCTACTTGCTGAACTGAAACATACCCTAGAACTGGCCAACAGGAGGTCCTGTATTTAATTTCACCAGAGCCAGAGTGCCTGTAAGATAGGTTTCTTCTTCCCCAGCTTAGCAACTAATAATCAGGCTCTATCCTAGGCTGAGCATCTCTGGAAGCAATTCATCCTACCTAGAGAAAGAAACTGAAACACTGCTTTCCACCGACTTGCTAAAAAACGTGGCATCTAATTTTAGGTGGCTGAAGTGTAAATAACCCCACATCACTGGGATGTATGCATCTACACACAGAGATGTATGTATTATTGGGTGCATACATCTACTCTAAGTACCAGGACAGAGGAACTAGAGTTACCTGAAATGCAAATTTGATGACAAATACAGTTACATTACATTTAAGAGACCTTCAGGACAGTAGAGTTGTGGCCTAGATTTCCAAGATAAAATACCTAACATGGGGCCCCTATTTCTAGGTCTAGATATCAGGTTCAAAAATGCTGAGAACATCTGGGTCTCACAGAGGTCACACAAAAAGAAAGTCAAGAGAACAGGGTTGTTTATCACAAAGAAAAGGTCATTTAAAGCAATACTTTCCAAAAGCAGGGACAGATCTAGAAGAAACTGTTTTTCTCTCTTTCCAGAGATAAGGGAAGGCTCAGCCAGGAGAACAGAAAAGTGACAAATTCCATTTAATGAAAAGAAATGAATGTTTTGTTCTCATGCGACAGTGGGACTCATTGCCACAGGAAGACTGGGATGAAGATTAAGCCATTGCCTAGTTACAAGCAGTTGAGAATTTTCCCAGTACAGAGACAGACCATCCAACAGCTGTCTGCTTAGGATTCCACGACCTCCCATCTGAAACACTGATGTCAATCACCCCTGGAGAGAACCTCATGTTCAAATGCACCGGGAGTACCCTGGGTCACCCTGATTTCAGCAGGAGGCACATGCAAATAATCTGACAGACAGGCACAGAGAGAAAAACTCTGAAAGATACTTTCAGATGCTCTCGTTTTACCCACACCACTTTTTTTATTGCCAGGCACCAGATCTAAAAGCTGGTATCATGTTCTCAGAGTGTGAAGGCAAGTGAAAAAGGGCAGTATCTCCTGCAGGAAGGAATAAGGGTGGGAGACTAACATGGCATCAATCGAAAACTTGGCGTGGATTTTCAAGGAGCTCCAGAAATAGCAGACATGCTGTCATTGAAATGTAAGAAGAGGAGGGCAGAGCAAAAATATATAGGTTTTATGGGGGATTTGGAAGATTAGAAGAGCAAATAAGTAACACAATGGCTGGATATTGACTCAAAGAATACTTGAACTAGATTTGACTGGCAAACAGTCCCAGTCTCTATTTGCCAACTGCTTGGAATTGTTTGAGCAATGACCTTGAAAAACATACAGCAGATTCAGAGACTGGGAAGCCAGAAGGCTGCACTGCACTGGTCTGATCCAATCCTCTGCACAAAAGCGTCCTTCCAATGTCACCTAGCCTCAACTCTGCTAACTTTTTAAGCCAGCAAAAGTGGCTCAGCCACTTTAAGATATTAAACTGGTCTAAAGAAGTAAGTCCTTCTAAATCTTAAAAGCAGTTTAGCAGATCATGCTTCTTTTAAGACACTAAATTCTTAAACCACCTTAACTCTGATGGGGGAGCTGAGAGCTTAGTACACCAGAGTCATGCCATCTTAAGTGCTTAAACTCTTAAGACACTTTTTACATTCTAAACCAAACTCAGGATCAAGCATAGTACCCATGTTCTTTCCTAGAATCAGTTCAGATGTTCAGCATCCAACTGCGTCACCCCACACCAGGTCAAGAGACTCAGGGCTGAATGTCTGTTTTAACTCATTGCCTGCTTTGCCAAATCACTTGACTTGTCTTCCAAGAACTTTTGTTTATATCAGTCAGTCTTAATCTATAAAGCTTATCTCTCTCTGCAGATGGTTTTGATGTGGTATAAGAGTGCATCGGGTAAGGTTTTCTAAGTTCAGCTCATGTCAAAGTTCTCAGATGATAAATACAAATATGAGCTGTTAAATCCTAAGAAAGAGGCCTGACTGCAACACATTTTAAGAGAAGGCTCTTGTTATGCTTGAGCAACTGCAGCAGCACGTATACTATCATCAGATGCAAAGAACGGAATGAGAGGATGGGATAGTTAGGAAGTCAACTTGATTCTTTAGCAAACAGCACTCCAGTGAGCTCACCTTTCAGAAGAAGGTTTTATGACTGGTCACACACTACCTTACCCCTGGATATACAGGGTCCATATTTATGGCCTCAGAGTTCGTCTTTCTTGTGCAGGAGTAGGGGCATCCAAAAGAATATAGAACCAATTTTTTCCCATAGAAATGGGCTCACACAGGACTAAGAAAACCTCCTGTGGTCTAGTGGAATACGATGATTTCTAAAACAGTAGCTAACTGTGGTAAAGAAAAAAATGTAATTTACCAAACAGGTAATATATAAGAACACCAAATGCACAAAAAGGCTTGTATTACATTTTGGAGGTCTCCATGTTGTCTAGAATGAATGATTTGAGGAGGAGAGAGAGGGATTTTCTAAAAGGGTAGTTCAGAGCTGAAGTGTACTCAGGCTATATTTAAACTGAGGCCTGCAAAAGCATGCCCAGGCAAACTTGGACCATGTGCTTTGGAGAGAGATTTGTACGTTCATCAGTCTTCACTGCAATGCCAGTGCCACCATTTCTACAGGAAGGAAACCAAGCATGTGTGTCAGAAGGGAGCAACAGAGTTCTCAGTTTGGACCACCAAGGAACAAGGACCCCTGTGTATACTCCTCCCACTGAGTGCCCAAAGTAACACACACCCGCTCTGTATGGCATCAAAACCATCCTCTAGAAATGCTGCACTATTAAAAGGTCTTTCAGCTTAAGATCAAATGAAGGCTGATCTCCAGGCTGGTAGTGAGTCCCTCAGATGATACATGTTGTGGTCATCTAAGAGTGGCTCAGCTCTAGATGAGGCTTTTCAGCTTGTTCCTGCTGCACTGGGGTCAGTGGTATAGAGCTGATGATCTGGCTGCCCATTTCTTCGACTCATATACTTGCAGATTTGTTTAAGAGGAAAGCTAGAGCAAGCCACAGTTAAAAGCAGCTTTGTTTTGTTGAGGTAACAGGTTTGCTCTGTACAAACAGTATCTCTTATCTAATAGCCCTAGAAAGGCATGTAGCGTCAAGCTGATACTGTCTTCATGCTTGGCTTATTTTTGCATTTCAGCCCTGAGATATGCAGGCAACCTGCCATCAGCTGTAAAACCACAAACCCCAATCTGTGATGGGGACTGATAAGAGAAAATATATGAAAACAGACTCCTTAGAGCTTGACTCCTTTCCAGGAGTCTCCGGACTGGCATTTGAAAGTGATTGTTCAAGCATAAGAAACAGCACTTTTTATGTTTCCTTTTTAAGGCTGCAGAAAGGCTAAAAGAAAAGGAGAGAGTCGGGGGAGAGATGTTATTAAGCTCTCATCACGACATTAGCAAGTGCAGCACCCAGTAGAACAATGGCTTCTCCCCATATCAAAATGAGAGAAAACATCATGTCAGCAGGTTGACATGATTCACAGGGACAGAAAACAGAATACAAAGCTGATGGTTTTCCTTTTGATGGGCTGTTTATCAGTCCCTCTTTCCTTTGCTTGTTTAGTCTAAACAGCCACTTACTGACCCTAAACTTTGGAGTCTTCAAATTTTCTCAGTTTCTGCTTCCAAATAACATTTTGCTTGTTGAATATAGGAATGAGGTATCATCCTTTAAATTTAGGTGTTTGCTTGTAATGCTGCTTGTTATGTGACATTTCAAGATCAAGAAAAATCACATGGAGTACCTGTAGTACCTGTAATGGACATGGTGTGGTGTGCATGCTCCAGGCCCAGGGCAGAGCCATACCTGCCTGCTTCTTTCATGTTGTTCATTAAACTCCTTGCAGTATTTCTGCCTAAACACAGACCGAGGTTAAAGAAGAAGTACTCTTCTGGGTCTGTCTGAGTCTGAAAGTAGAAACACCTAGAAACAGCAGCTACTGCTGACACTGACGTGTGAAATCCGCTGCTCAGAAGGAAGTATTTGTAGCTGTTAGTTAGCCTGCCTCCATCTCGAAACACCAGATTCCTCTGCAACTTGAGCTAAGAGGGTATTTGACCACCTGCCTGCAGAGCAGGGTCTGCGAAACACTCCCAAGCTGCTGTTCTGCTACCTATGAATAGAGAACACCTCCCCCATGCTCTCCCCTGCCTAATAAATATTATCAATCCTTGCATTTGTTTCTGTGAGCAAGCCACAGCCATGAGTCAGGAGCAGACCTTCCACTCTAGTTGAACTCATGGCATCGACTTATCCCCATAGTTTGCCTTTCCAAAGTCCCTGGGAGAACCACCCAGCTGCAAAGCAATTTAAACGGATGGGGAACCAACAAGTTCGCTAAATGGCTTATCTGATTCTCTGGGGAATCCATCTGGAGCCAAGAGCTTTTTTCCCCATCTGTGGAACAGCGATTACACTGCCTTCTCACCCTCATCCTCCATAAACTCCCTTAATCCCCAGCCCTTCCATCCAGACAAGGGCAGCGATTCTCTCTGGAGCAAAATGAGTTCACCAAGGGAAATCTTTGCCTTACTGGGAACACACCAGCCCCCAGAGTTTGGTTAAAGGACAGCCATCTAAACAAAACCTCCAAGCAGAGCTCTTGCTCCCTATCACCAGGTAAAGGAATGAAACAGAGTTCTGCTTTGAGGATGTTCTGGTTGCACAAAAATATTCTGAAGATTATTAAGATCCTGTGACAGCTGCACCTACCTGACACCACTCTAGATCATCTTCTCTGCACACCCTGAAACCTTGACTTCTTTAGTGCACATGGCTATCCTGGGACCAATGCTGACAGAGGACTGACACCTTTTCGCCCACCATGTGCTGCTTAGAGGTGTTAACGGCATGTTCTTGACCTTCACTGCACTAGGTAGAGACAGTTATTGGCATCCTGGCCCATGTGGCTCTATTTGATGATTCTCTGTTGAACCTGTCCCCTTACAACAACTCTGAAGAAAGTAAAATGTAAGCAAGAGGACCCAGAGTAGAGGTGGGGATATCAAAGTTGAGGATAGCACCAATGTACAGATGTTAAAGAGGCATTTTCTTTGTGCAGGATTTGTAGGAATGGCTGGAGCTGTCCAGTGCCAGCCATGGGTCTCTCTCCAGAAAGCCATGAGTCATGAAGAAACCCAGTAAGAGTCACAAGAAAAGAGCAAGCATGTACTGACACCTTTCCAGAACACTACCCCAGGCTCCTGACATTTCAGGCTTTTGGACATCCTGAGCCATTTTTGGGCCCTTCATGCTGAACAGCTCTTGATGGATTGAAAAAACAGTTGAAGAGATTAAAGAAAAATCTTTAGCACAGAGCATCACACAGCAAGGAATTCCACAGCTTGGCAACTTAACATGAACAATATCTTTTGTTGTTTGTTTTATACTTGCTTTTTAATTTTGTATGATGCACTCCAATTTTACCATCTTTTGAGTAACTCCTCTTTTATTTGTGATGCTCAACCAAATAGGTTGCAGAAACTCTTTTAAATTAGTTTATATAGAATGATAATCTTTATTTGAATGTGGAAGTTGCAAATAAAGACAAGATCTGGACTTATTTTCTCCTGAAAAGCCCTTGGTTGCCAACACAAACCTGATCACTTACCTTCATGTAGTCCATATTTCTCCTATTATAATGATTTTCCATCTTTGACTGTATAAGACTTAATTTTTATATCCTTGGGTAGCTAAATGAATTTGAAATGAATACGGATTTCCTGCTGATCTCATTTAGTTTTGGTCTTCATTGGAAACATCAATGCCAGGGTGTTTCAGAGGTACACTTCTGGAAAGGCAATTATCCTACAAATGCTCAGCTGTAACTTATATAATAATTATTTCTTCAACTGAAATGCCTTTTGAAGCACTTTCCAAAAACTTACAATAGCCCTAACCCATAAGCATTTTGGTGGAGCAGGGAGACCAACTGCACTTCATCTGAAACCACACTGCAGAAACTGTGTCTGAAGTGCGCTGGCATTGGGTCTAGCTGGATCTCTCACATTAGGTGTTTGGAAATCTGTCTGCAAAGACATATGCCCTGAAATGTTTACTTTTCAAATATTACTTGGAAATTATATGATGTATGATTGATCCTTTCTTTTTTTTTTTTCTATCTCCTCTTGGCTGAGGGTTTCCCTGGAACTTGAAACATGTCTCTGCTGAAAAAATCATTCGACATTCATGAAGAACAAAAGAAAGCAGAAGGTTATTCAGTGTGTCATGTAGTTTCACCTGAACCCCAGTGGTTTCAGTTTCTAAGAGATCTACCAAGCATCTTGTCCAAGTCAAAAGCAGACTGCTTGTACAACCTTAACTACTTCTTGTGTTGCCAGTCATCTTCATTAGCTGCTTAAATAACTTCTTAATAATACAGCTGTCTACTGCAGGGAGAAGGGTATGGGCTGAGAATCAGCAGACTGGGGGATTAGTAATCTCTGGCAATTCATTTAATCTTGGGAGCCTCCCTACGTTTCCCTGGAGCCCTTCCTTTCTCTCCTTGTCTGAAGCCTCTTCAACTCAAGGATTTGTTATGCCTTGTTCTCACACAGCACCATGGCACAGGGAGCCCTCAGCTGTTGCTGGGATCTACTGTAGGCACTGACTTGATTTAGAAATGGTATTAGGCTACAATATTTGGATGAATGACACTGGTGAAGATCAGCCATAGAGGGAGGCTGGGCTGCAGCACAAAGCTGAACAGCTGGAGCAAAGTAGAAAGTCCAGTGTTTAGAGAAAAGGCCTTTTAAAAGCCAGTATGTGCTTAGGATCAGAAAATAGTCACAGAGGGGCAAATTCACCCTTGGCAAAACCCCTGCCCGGGGTCATATTGGAGGTAAGCGTGCTTCTCTTCTATCAGAGAGATTTGCAAGCAGAAAGAATTTTAACAAGGTCTCCAGACGTGACTAAAGACCCTGTTTGTTTTAGATCAAACTCCCTCCACCCCAGAGTCCTGAGTGTATCTCTTGTTCATAAAATATTGCAAGATCAGATATGTGTTTGTTTTGAGGGGTGACTCCTCCCTCCTGCTCAGCCTGGTTCACCTGCTAAAAACTCATGAGAAACCATATCCACAGCATTCCTGTCCCTGTAACACTGGCACGTGGTGGAAGCCAGCAAGCTGGTTCTCATACTATGCCAAAATGCTGTCTTTCAAGCCTCCCTTCATCTGAACCACACTGACTCATTTCAGGGCCAGCATATCAAAACACTGAAAAATCTTTTCGGAGGCTCTTTAAGAAATAAAATAATAACACATGATGATGATGATGACGATGATGATGATAGTAATAATAACTTCTGAGTCTGCTGCTGTACCCCCTCCCCTCCCTCCCCGCCCCCCAGCTCCTTCTGTTGGGGGAAATCTCATTTCATGGGCTCAAATGGGGGAGTCACAACCAATTCAATTTCAATTACTCAAGAGTAATACCCTCCATAAAGAAGAGCCCCTGCCGCTGTTCCTTTGGAGGGTTCCCCTTTCCTGCTCCAAGCAGCTGTATTGGTATTTAGATACAGGATACCAGCTCAGCCTCTACTTCCAGCACAACCTCGACTCATATCCTGCAGGTTTTATAAGTCCCCAGATGGTCCATAATGCTTGTGTAGTAGTTAGCCAGCCAAACCGTGCTTGTTGCTTATCTGGTGTATAACTCTCTGGAATGTGTGTGTGGGGAGAATGAGAAAAAATGCCAGATCATCTTCCCACAGAACATTTCCTTTCTTGTCCTCAGCCTCCTCTCTCTAAGCCCAGACAGAAACAAAACACCAGCTAGGGAATCAGCCACATTTGCGTTGCAATGGACTTGATCCTCCAGTCTTTTTAGAAGCAGCCTGGTGTATTGTGGCTGTGAACCTTTGATGCCAGTTCATTTATGCTGATCTCTGAGCGCATGACAACCCATTTAGACCTAGCTTAAATGACAGCACCAGATGGAAGTTAGTAACAAAGCATGTCCAAAGCTAGCCATTTTCAAAATAATGGAAATTCAGAGGATTCCTGCTGCCAGTGAAAGGACAGAAACGTAACAAGAGAAAGAAATTATGGGGAAAGGTCCACTGTACTGCTGATGTTTGGAAGTGTTTGTGAGGATCTTTTGCTTTTGACTACCCTTCAGTCTCAGCTCTAGCTTGGCTCTTCCTTCACCATGTGAAAAGCCACACTGGTAGCCACCAAACTCCCTGGTTCACTCCTTGAGATTGGCCAGCAGACATGTCCACACTGAAGGAAGTGTTTTCAGCAATGAATATATCAGAGATACCTACAGTGAGTAAGAAAATAACTGAAGGTGTCTCCAGGGCCAGTTTACTTTGCTTCCCCAGCAGAAACCTGGGCTTGTCTTCTTGTTTGTGACTTAACCAGTATTTGGATGATCCCCATCCTAACACTGTGGGGAAATGAGGCATTTATTTCTTTTGCCAGTGCTGATCTGTTCTGATATTCAGCTACCCTGGAGCAGAGTAGGGAGGCCAGGGGAACACACGGAGGCACAGATGGAGGTTTTTATTTTAGCTTCACAGTTTCAGAGATCCCACTTTAATGCAGAAAGGGAATCTTCTGTTTAGTGTGAAAAACAAATTAGTAAATGTTGCTGTTGTTGCTCAGTTTTTTGTTTTCATGATTAACGGCTAAATTCAGAAAGGGTTGGACTTGAATGCCACTTGTGCCTGGGTAAGCAGGGTGAGCAGTGTAGGCACTTCAGGAGAAGAAGGAGGGTGTCATAGACCCCAGTTCTCTATATTTTGTTCCACCCAAATAAAAGGAACCAGTGTCAACACGATTGTCCTGGGTTCCAGAAACACTGCTGCGTTCCTGAACAGGAACTCTGCATGCTAAAGAGTATGACACCAATTAATCAAGTACAAGGACATAGTACAAGTACAGAGGACAGAAGCTTCATATTCTCTTGGTGTGATGGTGACAATGTATGCTGTGATACCCTGACAAGTATCCATCCCAGCCTTATTACCAGGTATTAAATAAGCAATATATTCAGCCTTCTATTTCTCAGTGTGAGCTCTTAAGGCTCTTTCTGACTTTATCTTCTGTGATTAAGACCTTACATAAGAGGAGCTGTGGACAAGGGTAAGGTGGAACTGAAAGAAAATTAGAATATTTTGGTTTCTTTTTCCCAGTGTTTTCAAAGACCTTTAGGAGAACACTGGTCCCGTACAGAACGCTGAAACCCCCAGTTGCAGGTCAGCAAAGATATTTAGCTCCCGTTTCTCTCAGTGCCTGAGTTTCCCTGGGTTTTGCTACCTGGAGTCTGAATGACAGCACGAAACTTCCGCTGTTGTTAATTGTTCCCTGATGGCTGAATGAGCACAGTGAAGGAGTTAATTCAAAATATATTCCTATTGTCTTGATGCTTTTGTCTTGTTCTTAGAGCCTGTTCAGTGTTTACATACAGCCACTTCTCTTCCATATAATGTGACCCATACCTAACACATCAGACAACTGAGCTGGATAGTGTGCGTTTTCTCCCAGCAACACAGCACTCACCTAAAAATATAAGGCAGGCACTTCCATGCAGCAATCCTTTTGCCATGTTCTGCTGTCACGCTTTGGGGTGGCATATTACTTCTACATTTCTTCTGAAGATTCCACAGGCTTTAAGCCTCTACCAGCAAAAAAAGGGGGGATGGGGGAAGGGCAGGGAAACAAAAAGCATGACTTTAAAATTCAGATGCCAAGTTCAGTAGCATGAATAAAAATTGTCTTAACCTCTGAGGTCAGGAGGTCACCAGCTGGAAGCAGAAAATCGCCACCAGTAAATTGCTGTGGGTTGAAGTGATGAATGCTAGTTAGTACCAGTGAATTTCAGAAGAATCTCAGCTGTAGGGAGACAGGGCATTTTGGAACAAGGCTGAACAATTCC
>JAVHNF010021768.1:15389-30521 GCA_034783455.1 Micropsitta finschii | reverse complement strand
AAGATTTGGAAAAGCTGGAAAAAAGCTCTTTTTTTTTTTTTTTTTTTGGTTTTTTTTTATTTTTTTTTTGTTTTTTTTTGGGTTTTTTTATAAAAAAATTTTTTTTTTTAAAAAAAAAAAAAAAAAAAAAAAAAAAAAAAAAAAAAAAAAGTGCTCTACAATCACTACATATTAACATAATCCTGAAGAAAGTAGTTTCCCAGAAGGAATTTGTTAATGTAATTTAATGTTTTCATAAAGAAGGTTTAGGTTTTTCATGTTTGCATTATGACAAAGCAAACAGTACTTTGACTTACTGGATATTAACTGAAGTAGATGCAAATAAACTGATTCAATTTTAAACTGTAACACCCAGACCTTAATTCTCCTGAGCTAGCTGAAGAAAAAAAAAATGGTAAGATTGACAGCAATTTTAGCTCAGCTGTACATGCACCTAACACACCAGTGCTGAAAAACTCCACAGCATTTGATTAAATAGCTATAGTAGAAATTTAGAGGTAAGTTTCCTACAGTTAGTGCAAGCAGGACTCTATTTTCTGCAGAGAACTGAAACAGCAAGTTCTCCACTTGAAACAAAAACAGTCAGGAGAGCCTGCTCCCCCAAAGCAGCAGCACTGTGAAAAGACTCCTCTTGAAAAGAACACTGTACCACAAAAGGGACACGAGTAGGGTGCAAGTGTCTGATTAGCTTTCATCTATCACCCCAACCAAAACTAAGGTAAGCACAGGATCAAAACTGAATCCAAGACTGAGTACGTATAGCTAAGGCTCTAAAACCATATCACAAGCAGCAGGATGGCTGCACTCAGGTTTGGCTATATGCTCAGAGGAAAATGCATTGCCTTATGTTTGCCCTGTTAATCTGAGGCTCAGTCAGCTGATCTCAGGAACGCTTCCAAAACATTATATGTGATGGAGTCAATGACTTGCCTCTGGGGTGCAGAACTCCACAACGAAGTCAGGATTCAGCCACCTTCTCACGACCTTAATTTCACCTGTGCTTGCGATGGGCAATGAAAAAATACAGATTATGTTGGAAAAAACCCAGAAGATCTAGGGAGATTCGTGAAGTGTGGAGTTCTGGGAAGTCTTCTGCAACACCAAGAGCTCTAAGATCAGGTGCCTATTGCCACACATTAAAAGATAAAATAAAACTAACCTCTCTTGTTAAGAGTATTACTGTGAAACTCCAAACACGCAGCTTTGTACAGCACCACGGTGGTTCCCTTCAGCTGGATCTCAAGTTAGTCAAACCCAAATCAAGTTAATCAAACCCAGTCCCAAATGTGGGACAGAAACAGAAAACCCCTGTTCCCTTTATACACAATGAAGCCAGTTTCAGTATGTTGGTACACAAGAGCTCCTCTGACACTGCAGCCTGCTGTTTGCCTGTTTCAGATGAGATCTGAAACTGAAGTTTGACCACCTGGAGCAACTGAGATGTGGGACTCTGAAAACCAAACTACTAAAACTGAATTTTATCCTGATTTGGCAGTGGATTTCAGCAATTCAAACCCCTGTTACAGCCCGCACTGACTGAACTCCTTATAGTAAGAATCCCTGTGAAATGTTTGGACAGCACACTGTTAACAAGATGCCGTATTTTACTATGAGTCAGTGTTTCAGTGCCAGACAAACCACTCACCAGCCTCTACACAGCAATATACCTTCATTACAGATTCTGCATAATCATGCAATTATCAGTCTCCCTCTCACTAGATTTCCACTGCCAACATGGACGATACCCTGTTACATGCAACCACACAAGATGATTACAGAGCTTTTATAGACTAGTATAACCACCTCTAAACAGAGCCTGGTTATCACAACTAACCACTGTGAGCTGAGCCAGGAAAAGACATAATGCTCGACAACTCTCAGCTCCTCTCGCTCTGGAGGAGGGCACCCACCTGCCCCAGGCACGCTTCTGCATGAGGCGGGCAGCTCACACACCATGAGCTGGCACTTCTCCTTCCCGCAGAGCCCCGTGTGCCCCCAGCCGCCCTTCCCCATCCGGGACTGGGGCCTCCTGACTCCCAACCTCCCCTGACTCCCAACCTCTCCTAACCCCGAACCCCTCCTGACCCAGAGCCTCTCCTTACTCCGAATCCCTTCTGACTCCGCACCCCTCAGCCCAGCGGCGCCGAGCAGCCGCTCCCTGCTCCAGCTACCACCCAGCACCTCCCTGCCGCTGCCCGGCACAGCCCCGCCGAGGCCGCCCCGTTCCCGGCTGCGGCCCGGCCGCGCCTTCCCGGAGGAGAAGCGGGGTGCGGGCAGCGGGGCGTCCCGCCAGCTCCCGCACCCCCCGGTACGCGGTCGGGCGGCGGCGCCGCCTCCCATAAACCCGCTTTTTAACCACCTTTACTGGCTCTTCCTGCGCCCGGCCACGCCGGGCCCTTCTCAGCCCCTCAGCGTGGGGCCGGGGCAGCTGGGTCCTGCGGCGGAGCCCCTCGCCCGCTGTCCCCGGCGCTTCCCCGGACCCGGCGGGGCGGCAGCGGCCGTGCTGCCGCAGGGCTCACCATGGTACAGATGGAGGCGAGTCTCCGGACCGTCATCAGTATTTCCATCCGCCCGACGCCGCCGGCGCCATGTTGGGACGCGGCCGCCCAACTGACAGCGGCAGGTGGCGCAACCTCCAAATGGGGCCGGGCGCCACCGGTGCGGCTCGCAAACGGCGCGGGGTGCGCGCTACGCCGCGCTACGAGGGTTCCCCGGGCATTTCGTTCCCCCCGCCTCTCTCGTCGGACCCTGCGTGGGGCCCTCGCCCCGGAGGCCTACATGGCGTTGTGCTGTCAAGGCCTCCCGCAGGGTTACTGTGGCTTTCCGGGACCCTGGTCCATGTAGCTGTGGGGACGGTGAGGCCAGATGTACTCTGATTTGTGCTCCAATTCCCTTGGCCCATGGAGGTGGGATGGTGCCTTGGTGGGATGGGCGCTGCATGTGAAACTGGAGGAAGGCATCACCCTCACGGGCGTGGAGCTGGGGGACATCACTAAACCATCCAGCAAGGAAAACTATGGCCAGCCCAGAGCACTGAAACACCTCCAAGTGAATGCTGGAGCTCTGCGTGTCCCGAGAGTCTTCTCAGTGGTTGTGAGCACCCACAAAAGGGTTATGATGACACCAAGGGTGATGATGGAGTGGGAGAGTGGTTTGGCTCCAAGTAATCCTTTGTTGTTCTGCACCACGCCTCCCTGTTTCAGCAGAATCACAAAAAAGCTCTTTCAGAGCACAGCGCTAAGAGTGACAACAGCATCTATTGTAAACCCAGAGGAAAAGGGGTGAGAAATATTGCTGAGTTGCCATATAGCACTTCACGCAATGCATACCAAAAGCAAAACACAGAGCATAGGAAAATATCCTTTGGGAAGTCAGGGATGGGTAGAAATATTTGTCATCAGGATGATCAGAGCTACTGAATAGTGTCAAACCTGGAAGGAGGGTTTTCATGTTAACTATAAATTGAACAGTGCTGATGGAGGTGGCTGGACACCCTCTAATCATGCTGTGCACATGGTCAGCAGCAATGTGACTGTTTCCACATGCCGCCCCTTACTGCAGCCCTGACCTTGTGGGAATATCTGTAGGGAAGGGAGGATAGTTCAGTTTCCAAAGCACAAACTCTTTTTATGAGGCCAAGATGTTTCCATTCTATTTGAGTTACTCGCCTGCAGCGATGTTCTCTTATACACATTGTACTTTCCACGTCACCTACTACAGGCTCCCGAGGGAGAGGATTCAGCAACCTCAAAAAGAAATCCTTACAGGGTTTCCATGAAGAGCAATGTGACAAAATTAGGGACAGGAAATCCAGAAATAGAGGGATTTGTGCTGTGTTTAACCAAACTGAACTATGTATTTAAATGGTTGTCTCCCAAAATAGGATCAAATATGATTTATCGCCACTGTCGCAATAGCATCTGAGGACACTTCCTTTCCCTTTGGCCTCAGGAGCAGAACAACTTTGTGCTGGGTACAATTATGGTGCTAAAACCAGTCTCGTCCCCAGGCAATATCTTCTGAGGTTGCTGCTGAAGCATTTTTGACACATTATCCCCATGATCAAGCTCCACACAAGGTGAAATCCCAAGCCCACAGAGAAAGGCTGGCTCCCTGAGCACATCCCATTCCAGCCTGTTCCTAAAATATGCTTTTTATTTGCTTTTCCCACCTATTTAGTTACTGGGAGCAAAAGGGTGGTTAAACCACTACTTTTATTTACAGGGAAAACTGGCCTTTGAGCCCCAAATTTGCAATGAGGAACAAAGATGGTCAGACAAAGCCTCAAAGATCAATCTGGTGGTGCTGGGAAGACAATCAGGAGCAGGGATGTGTACTTGAGCCACCAAGTATGGGTTTAATCACAGCATCTGCCAAAGCAAGCGGCATTTCCCCGGCACCACATTTAGTGCTTCTGCTCCGAAATGAGCTGTAGTGCTCCAGCCATGGCACCACAACGTCACTTTGCTCTACAGAAACATCTGAGAGGTACTCAAGGCAAATGTCACTGGTACAAATAGACTTTTAGAGGAAAGATCACTTTTACCAGTGAGAAGTGGCAGTTTTGCCATCACTCTTTCCCCTAGGCAGAAGGGAATCACCACTTCCCAACACACTGGCATCTTAGCAAGGTTGCTCATCTGTTACTCCTTGTGTAAAGTGGATGAGGAGCAATTAGATCCAGTTTTAAAGGCAATTTGACGTCCTTATATGAAAAGCACTATGGTAATGGCAAATATTTTTATTTTTAGAAAGTTGCATCTCTGAAGATGTGTAGGGCTGCCAGCAACAACAAAAATAGCAAATCTTATCAAAGCCATAGCCAAAAGCAACACAGGCCAGTAAATAAATCTGTGCAAAATTTGGTGTGGAAATAGCATCATCTCTGTGCAACATGCAAAGGGGCAGATCTGTGCATGGAGCAACCCAAGGAGTGGGCAGTGAAATGTCCAGAACCTGCCAAATGTTTTCAGAGTTGCTCAGAGTTTTGCAAACACGGTCCCTCTAATTTAAGCTATTGTTTCTCCAAGAGAATTTGAATTTAAAACATGGGTTTCTTAGCTAAATATAAGTCCATTGTGCACAAACAATGAAAATCTCTTCTCAAAACAGTTCTTCCTCTACATGCCAAGGGTTATACAATCTCAAATAGGGTGAATCCTTCTGAGTGGTTTCACTCAGTACAAAGCCTGTTTTGACAACCTAGAAAATCAGATAAGGAAAACCTCTGGCTTTGATTCTGAATCTTACTCTGATTCGTTCAGGATTAGAGACAAAAAGCTATGATTTGGGATGGAAGAGCTTGGGAATAGATTTGAGATTTTGGAGAATATGCTGCTTTTTTTAGTGTCACTAAACCCCATTCTTCCTGGACAGAGATTGCTGCTCACAGTAGGAACAAGCTAACCCTGAGTTAGGGCATAAGAAATTTAGATTGAACCATATTAGTAAAAGAACTGGAAATGGATTGGTCTGCATCCAGGGTGCAGTCTAAAACTGCTTTCCCATTTGTTTTAAGGAACCAGAAGCCATCAAAGCTGCCAAAAGAAGCAGTTTAACATTTCCTCCACCACTGGTCTTTCACTCCTGCCCCCACACATCTTCCTTCTTGTGTCAGCACCAGCATTCATCCATACAGGCACATGGTAAACAGCTTCTCCAGCCTCTCCTCATGCAGCAGCTGCTCCACAGCCATGATCAGTTTTAGTGCCCTGCCGTGCTCCTTCGCAGCATATACCATAGTTCTGAGATGCAGAGAGCTGCAGGCCATGCTAAGAGAGTTCATTTAAGCAGCAAAATCCTAGCCTACATCTCCTCCATTCACCCTCCAAGAACACCAAACAGTTTGTTGGCTCTTTTTGCTGCTGTTGCACACAACTGTGAACTGCCAGTGATGTCTCTAAGGTCTCTTGCTCACCTGCAGACTTCATGTGCACTCACTCACTTTTGTGAGATCCTTCTGGACTTCCTCAGCACTGGCACAACATCTGGTTACCCAAAAGGACTTTAACTTCTGTTTCTGTTGATTGTGTTGCCTCTCTTTTGGAGCCAGCCAGCAGATCTGTATTCTTTTAGGAATCATAGAATCACAGGATTGTTTGGGTAGAAGGAACCTTAAAGCTCATCCAGTTTCAACCGCTGCCGCAGGCAGGGACACCTTCCACTAGAGCAGGGTGCTCCAAGCCCCTGTGTCCAACCTTGCCTTGAACACTGCCAGGGATGGGGCAGCCACAGCTTCTCTGGGTACCCTGTGCCAGCGCCTCAGCACCCTCACAGGGAAGAACTTCTTCCTGATGTCTAATCTAAACCTACTGTCCGTGTCTTTGCTTATATAGAATATTCTCCATGATCTTGCTTAACTTATCTGGCTTTTTTCCCTGGGCTGAAACTCTTCTGGCCACCTAGAAGCTGATGGATATTTTCCTGTTTGTTTTTATGGGACGACTATTGTGATGAATGCTTTTATATTACTAACATATGCTTTTAATAGCAAATGGTAACACAGGTTCCAACATCCCACACTGAGGTAGACAGTTACTGCTGCTAGCTAATCCCAAAATTTATGATGTGTTCAGCTCACAAAGTGCCCTGTTAACTGACCGCAAGTTCTTGAGCATTTTCCCATTCCTCCTCTCATTTTGCCTGTTCTTACAAAACTCATGTGAGATTAAAGCATCCTGGTAATGACATTTCCTGGAAAAGGCTTTTCGGAGTTTGGGCTTTTGACAAAATCGGGCAGCAAATTCACACTGGAAGATTTGAAAACCATTCACATAGAAGCTATGTCCCAAAAGACACATGATCTGGTGGCTCCCACCCCAGTACAGTGAGCTGCGTTGCCCTCCAGACATTTTGTTCCACCTCTTCATCAGCTGATTGTCATGGTGGTCAAAGTAATGACACTTCTTGCTTACACAGCAACTCTGCACAAGTGCTGCTTCAGAAGTAGGTTTTGAAGGGGAAACAGAGCCTTAGGAAAGTGACATGTCCATAAATCTTCGGACTTTGTGCTTATTTCACTGTGCTGCTGTGCACCAAAGCTGGATTTTCCTAAAGCCAGTTCACACTCAACACATCCTCTGTGATGCTGGCATGGAAATTGAGGCTATTTGAGAGCCTGGCCCCCAGTGCTTTTGGAAGGGGCAGTTATCCAGAGATCTGACCTGGTTTCCCCTCCTCTTGTGCTAGCTCAGAACCATACCCCTAGTCACTAAAACCTGCTGGGGAGAACTCATGTGAATGCTGTGATCGAAAGCAGTGGTGTGAAATCAGCTGGGTAGGAAAGGCCCTTTTGATGGCTTCAGCCTCTATGCAATGAGCCATGCCTACCTTCTGCCTACTAGAAGCATCCAGAAGACAGGAAAATATGCATCCTTGGGTCTCTATGTTTTGTGGGTGCATTAGATTGTGGTGCCACTTCCCATTAACACCAGGGCTCCCACACAGCGTGACAGTGTCCATGTCTCAGAAGTTGCTGCCTGCTCCACACCTACCTCTTGCCACTGCTGCCTAAAGCTGCTCCTGCCCCTCACAAGCCTCTTTAGAGACATTTGTCAAAGATGAATGCTCCAACTATATTTTCTGTAGTAGAATTTACATCTGGTTTATATTATTTGCAGTTTTGCTTTATCTGGGTCATTCCCTCCCCACTGCTCTTTCCTTTTTCTTCTCATTATCCCTGAGAACTGAGAGCTGATTGTAGCTAGTGAATGGTTACATGCTGTCATCCCAACAGACCTTGCAGCAGCCAGCTGTCTTCAAACAACGGGGAGTTTTCCTATGGAAGTCATTCTTTCTTCATTCCCTCTGTCTGGCTCACCCCTCTGAAGGATACAGAGTCCTTCCTAAGACTGTCGCCAGCTCTAAATTCACTTTTCCATGTTTGGAGAAACTGCAATGTCCCAACCCAATGCTAACCCACATTCCAGCAGGCCATTAAGACCAATGATGTGTATAAACCAGCAGATCAAATGTATCCTGGAGGATACATACGTGAGCTGGTATTCTGGAATAACCCACATCTGCCTGAAAACTCTGTGTGTGTGTGTGTGTAGAGGAAATGTGTTTGTTTTCCTGGAGTGTCCCATCAGCTTCAGCACTCCGAAGGGGCCCAACTGCAGGACACAATAGGAAAGGGAGAACAACAGAGCACGGAGTTGGAGCCAATTGAAAATGCAAAGAAACTAGACAGGCAGAACGGGATTATTCAGAGTGGAATTAGAGCAGGGCAGGGGGGTGCCTGTATCTCGCTGAAAACACCACCGTGGTGACTGTGAAACACAAGAATCTCGTTTTAGCAAAGAGCCAAGGGACAGCACAGCAAACGGGCAGTGCGGAGAGATAAAGCAGGGAGGTGGTGGATGGAGGCACACGCTGGTGCCCGGCTGGAGGAATGTCATGGCTTCACTTGTGATTGGCTGGGGAATGGAGGAGTCAGTTTTCACGGGGGCTGATCAGAAAGTTCCCTTTTGCTTTCCCAAGTTGCTGTCTGAGCAGAGGCATCGGGAAGAGGAGCCCAGTCGCGCTGACATTCCTCAGGAACGCTGCTTAAATGAAATGAGAAGGCTTCTCTGTCCAAGGATATACAGCCAAGAGCAGACGCCGGGAAGCTGTTTTCCTTCTTTCCTCGCCCAAGTCCTGCAGGAGTTGAGCAGCTCTCCTTCCTGGCATGCGTCTCATCTCTCAGGATACTATGTCACAGTATTCTACTAACTTTCTCTTGCTCCCTATACCCGAGTATCCCGTGTTAGACTGCGTGCCCAACAAAATCATCAAGCTCGTGGTGCTGGGCGGCAGTAGCGTTGGCAAGACAGGTAAGTCCACAGGTGTAGCTCTGTGCTTTTCCTGCTGCTGTACTTACAAGCTCATTTGCAGCTCAGATAGACCCAAGGCTGTGAATTAACTGTTGCAGCTTGAACACTGTTAAGTGATTTGGGTTTTTTTCTGCACTGTATAATGGGTGAGGCAGATGTGCTGTAGGTCTGTGGGAGCAGCCAATATGAGGTGGCAGTGAGGAGGAGAGAGCACTGTTGGGAGCTCTGTGCTCACAAATGATCCTACCTGGTCCTGTGCAAATTATTTAGCCATGTCTAAATTTATACACCCCCAAAAAAGTGGTCTTTATTCTCCTGTTGTAAATGTTTTGTGCTCTGCAGACAGATAACTGCGTACAAGATGTGTCTCCCTTACTATTCTCCAAAGGAGATGAGAAGAAAAGAGGGTAATGTGAGAATTATTGCTTTGGATATATGGTTCCTGATTTCAGATATTATTAAGGCTGATTCTGGTTTACTACATCTGAGGTTCCTCAGGACTCAGTAAAATGTTTGGTTGTTTTGGATTTGAAGCCACATTTTGATCTCATGTTTAAGCAGTGTGTTGAAAGGAGCTGTGAAGTCAATTTGATTTAAGGGTACTAAAGAGGTGACCCAGTATCCACTGTGAGAAAAGTATTAAATCTGTGATAGAGTTGTTTGCAGAACAACCCCTTTTCTTTAGCTATTAACTAAATGGTTTTGCAAATGATTAGGAATCTGCTGAGATGAAACACTACAGCAATAAAAGTTACTGTTTCCACAACAGGATCTGAAGTGTTATAAATTGAGCAAGAAAAAGGAAACTTCCAATCCAACAGTGCAAGGAGAGTGAATAGGAAGGCCCAGAGTGCTGCAGCACAACCATGTGTGCAGAGCACATGCAGTTTGCTGGATGTGATTAGGTTGTGATAATGGGTTTCATGAGGAGGAGTGAGCAGTTTAAAGGCTGGGAAGAACCATTACATGCATCAGCCTCACTTTGTGTATGACACAGAGGTTTCAAGTGCAGTATTTGGATTAGTTTCAGTTTCCTGGCTTGTTACTCTCATTCCAAATCATATCAAAACAGAGGTCAGGCTTGTACCTGCAGTCACAACAAAGCAACCTCCCAGTCCTGCACTGAACAGCGGCACTCAGTCTAAGGAGTCATTTCCAGTACAGGCTGTGAAAAACTCTGCATTAGGTATCACAGCCTGGCCCCAAATACTCTTCCGTGAGTGTTGAGAGAAGCATTCGCCGAGTAATATGTGAGCAATTCAAAGATTAATGTGGTTTCATATTATCCTAACTCTTCCAGTAAGACGTGACACGTGTTCTGCAAAGATTGATTTTGGTTCACATTAAAGACCCATCTTTTCTGCGTTGTTTTACAGCCCTGGTTGTGCGCTTTCTCACAAAGAGATTTATTGGAGACTATGAGGCCAACACTGGTGAGTCTGCTTTGCACTGCAGCACTGAAATCTGCTCTATTGTGTGACTGGTGCATATTACAGGAAAGCCAAGCAGTGTTACATGTCCATAAGATGCATATTTTCAGTTAATAGCCTCAAGCTATGAAAGCAATAAATCAAAGGCTCATTATTTATGATCCTGTTAGCTGAGCTTTTTCCAGCTTGGTGGAAAATGATCAGAGTAAAAGGTTTGCTTGGGGACATATCTATACTAAAATGCGGGCTCAAGGAACAATTTGCATATGGACGAAACCATGGAATCCCAACACAGCTCTCATTGAAACCCCAGGGAAGCCAGAGGAATTCCAAAGTGCATAAAAGGCACTTCAGATGTTTTTCTTTTGGTGGCTGTTATGACAAGGGAGACTTCCAAATCGAAGTTTTCTTTCTATGAGATAACTAAAATGACCATGCAGACTGATTCACTGTGTTTTTAACTTAATCTGACACCTCAGAGGAGGTGTACATGTGAACTGTTTAATTCACAGCCTCTCTTCTAAGCAAGTGCCAAGTGTACTGGCCATGTTGTGTGTACCCCATACTCATACCTACTGGCACATCCTACACGTAGATCACCTCACATTTTTTGGGTTAAGGAGGACAGGAAACAAAGTGGTGATTGCTTCACTTTGGAGATATGTGCTGAACTGAGAATGATGAGTTAGGAAAGGAGATGGCAGTGAAAGACCCTTTGATCTCTGCCTATCTCATGAAATACAACCTGAAAGCTCCTCCTTCCAGCTCCCTCTCACTGACCCCATGTAACCTTGATGGCTGGCTGCACTATTGCTCTTTCTTCTCCTTCACCCTTCATCTCTTCTATGGGAGATTGTACATCAAATTAGAATTCTGAGCTTTACAATGGATTGCTGCCAGAGACATTGCTGGGAACCACATGCTTTTCTCATTAAGCTACCAGCCCAATAAACATGCTGTAGAAGAAATAAATATGCCAGAAACAGGAAGCAGGTGGCAGTGTATTTGTGATCATTCAACCATGCTTCTCCTTCACTTGGCTATCAGGTGGAGCACACTCAGTGTCTGGAAGTACCTGCTCTTTTTGCTGCAACGTATTACAGAGTAGGAATAATATGTTGTCTGGTCTTGGATCAGGAGTGCAGCATCTTCCCATAGATCAGTACCATCTTTTCAGCTGAAAATAGGATTTAAAAATTATCCCAGAAGGGTTGGATCACTTCACAAAGTCAGTGTTAAACCATAATGTGGTAATGTTGCATTCAGATGCAGCCATTTAGACTTCCTCATATTGCAAATGTTTCTCTGAGCTTGGACTCCTTTCTACTGGAATAAACCCACCTTTTTCCTTGAGCCAAAGATGATTTTCAGAAGTGATGGCATTATCATCACTAACTGACCCTGTTACTCTGAATTTCCTACTCTCCAAGAGATGGGATTTCTTTATACATTGTTTTAGATGCGTCAGTGACAGTTGCACTTAGACAAAGCTGAAAGGCTGCACACAACAGCTGTGGCTGTAACATTTCTTCACATATCCATGTGACTTGTATCAAGTTCTAAAGAAAATTGATGCTGACATCAATCTCTGAAGCTGTCCTTATCACAACCACAGATAGTTCATGAAGTTTTCTTTGTCACTTAACTCACGCTCCAGCAATAAACTAAAGTTCATGCCCAGAATAGTGATAGTTTTATTAGAGCTAGGTAGGTCCTGAATGGTTAGAACTAGCACTTGGCTCTGAATATGTGTCATGCAGATTAATAAGATTCAAAGTGTCCAGTCTTTGGGGATTTTAACTGAACTCTGACTGCTAAGGTTACATATATCCCAAAAAGCACCTGGGTGATTTGTATAGAGTCACTTATCCTGTGTCTGTAACTAGAATGCTTCCCTTTCTTAAAAGCTTCCTGAAAAATGCACTAGGACACAGCTCGCCCCTTTTACAGACAACCCCTGGATGTCTTGGTTTGAGATTAGAAATACAGGAAGTCCAGATTTCAAAAGCTAACAATGTGGATTAAAAACCTGGCTGAGATTTACACACCCACTTTTACTATTTGACTCTACACAAAGCACCACCTTCGCCAGCTACCCTCCTAGGTACGCATTCTGACCATCCGCACAGCAAATGCAAACCCACTTCACGTAAGCAAACAGCCACACAACCACTCTGGTGCCATTCACTTTTCCATAAGCACCTACAAATCATAAGCCTCAAATATGTGTGTTTCAACAGTTCTATTTTGCCATTATGTACTCTTTCTTATTTGTAACAGCCACTGACTCTAATGATGTTACTTTTCCACCAGGTGCTTTGTATTCAAGAAAGTTCACCATAGATGGGGAACAGATCTCTCTACAGGTGCAGGATACTCCCTTTGTTTCATTGGAGGTAAAACATTTGCTCAGTGCATTGTACTTTACAACACAGTATTTGCCTCTCGCTTGTTGCCAGCACTTCCATCTGTAAGTAACTCCATTTAGCAGCAGGAAAATACCAGGGCTGAAACCCAAATGAAGAGTAATGGATGTCCCTTAAACTCACCAAAATGAGCCTTGAAAAGGTTTAATCAGGCTCCTTTAAGTAAGTCAAAATTAAACCAAATCTATTTCAAATACATTGCCGCATCCCAAGCCTAAAGAGCAGTAAAATCATAACCTGGCTCCCTTCTGCCAACTACTTGGCTGTTTTATTTCCTGTCAAATGGGTTCTAGCCCTGCATGGCAGAAAACTCACCTGCCTAGAGGCCCAGCTGAGACCAGAATCTCTCTTCTCTAGAAAGGTGTTTCTTCCAAGGGGACAGGCCTCACAGCAGTTGTTATTTCCAGCTAGGGTGGCTTTTCAGTGCTTTCCTTAGTCTTTCTTAAAAGCATTCCTTATTTTTAAGGTATTAGCATTGACCTACAACCCTCTATCTATCAGTGTTTTACATATTCTAGATTTAATATTTGACTAGGAACCTCCTTCTAGAAATATTTTTCCAAGCAGGGTTTAAGATTAAGATGTCTTTTCTGGAAGATTTGCTTCAAATGCAGAACAAGAGGATGAAAATAGTGTCAAAGCAGCAGGAATTAATGAAATCTGGGTTTATGTGAATGGTGGAAATCCCATGAGAGTAATAATTCTTCTAGAATAGCTGGGATTTCATGATAAAATTAGATATCCCCTAGTCACCATCAAACCTAAACCTGCAGGTTTGGCCTTAACCTCAGTCTAAGCTCAGACTTGGCCAAACATATGCCTGGATGGGAACACCACCTTCTCTCACGTTCTTTCAGGCTAGCCCTAGATAACTCTATCCACTCTGTTTTGTCCACACAGACCCATGCGTGGATGGCTTCATTTCTGTGCTGTACAACTGTTCCACCCTAAGTTTACAGACCAGGGAACAAAGCTCCCACAGCTTGTTTCCATTTCCATTTTCTCTGCCGACTGGAAGTAGATTCAAATGGGAAGCTTTGACTAAGAGCAGAGGAGAGGAGCCCTTCTTTACTCTGGACACTAAAAGCAAACAAAAGCTGCTATGGAAGTCCTCCAAATATTCAAGTGGGACTTAACAGTACAAAGGCCCTATGCCAGCCTGCTTAGAGAGGACCTGCAAAGAGAAGCTGTGGGTGGTGATTAGGTGATTGGGACTGCTTGATAAACACTTTGCAAAGGGAATCCCCTCTCTGGTCTATCCCATGGAGAAAGGAGGGAGTGAAAGAATTTAATTACCTCTATCACACCAGATACATGTTTATTTTCCTGTTTCAATTAAGACTGTACCCTATAATTGTGTGACTGTAGCCAGAGCTCCACAATATTTAGTGATGCCAACAGCTGAGGTTTCTCAGTCAGAAACACTTTTCGTTTCATTAGGAAGGAGTTTCATTTTCTTTGTCCCAGTCAAAGGTCTGCACTGTTTCACCAGTTCCCAGACACACTTATCTTAGCCTGTATCTCCCTTTGCATCAAATGATATATCTGAAACATTTTGAAGGGGCTGTTCCTGAACAGGGCTTGTTAAAACTGGGAATAGTTTGGATTTTCTATTAAAATCCTTACGAAAGTGTCTTGCACTTTGCAGCCTGAACACAGTGTTTTGGGAGGAAGTCATGCGGAACTGCTCAGGATTGTGGCCACACCGGAAATGTTAATGTTTAAGACAGAAACAGAAGCAACCAAATCACTGGTTTTGTCCAGTGAATCATTGCTGCTTGCTCTATACATTGCAAATGACTGTGTGTTTCAAAATTCATTCTGGAGCCGAGATTTCCATTTAAAAAGTAGCCCATTAGCCTTTGATTGTCCTGAATAAAGCATTCCATTTGGGATTATCCTTCCATCTCACTCCTGGGTGGGCCTAGCTGGTAACTGAGAATTCCAGCTCATTAGGGCTCTCTGAATGTACACCTTCTCCAAACCTATTTTCCAATGCTTGCCAGAGCAATTAGTTCTTTTTACCCATGAAAGGAGTTTGCTGGTGAAAAGGGGCTTGAAGGACATGGAGGGTGGCTCATTATCCACAGCTTGGATACAGCCCAGACACCACCAGTGCAAATTGCCCTTCTTCCCACAGCCTGCCCTGCCCTGGCTTGAGTTCACTCTTAGTAACCCTTTAAACAAGGCTGCTAGTAAGGAGCTCTCTTCACTCCATGTGCAAACCTGATGGCATTTGGGATTTGAGGGTTTTGGATGGAAAGGAGTGACAAGAGCATCTGTTAAACAATTTACTGCTAACAGGATTTACTGTTACTGTGAGCTGGCAAGGGCATAAAGCTACCAGGTAGTGTCTTTACAGGTAATACTAAAATATTTACAAAGGGCAGATAGGTAAGGGAGGAAGTTAGTTAAGGGGCTTTACAAGAAACCTGGAGAGGGACTTGACAAAGACCTGTAGGG